>CABFOQ010002693.1:8810-28239 GCA_900660455.1 Gephyroberyx darwinii | reverse complement strand
CACACACACCACCACACACACACACACACACACACACACACACACACACACACACACACACACACACACACACACACACACACACACACACACTAAGAATAAGGAATGGGAACATTGTATATCTTCTCTCATTTCTGTCACTTACAAATATGTCCTTTGTCAGCTAGTTTAATGTGGGTAACCTGTACAAAAACAGAGGAACCTGTTACAATTTTAAGTTTGGTCTGTTATTTCAATGTGGTAGAAACTTACTATAACATAATGGATAAATTCTTTCCATATAGACACTTAAAGGAAATGTCTACCCTCAGATACTCTTACACTGTATATCATAATTCTGTGATGTCAAATGGATTCCTGGATTTATTTTGGAATGAAGTTTTAGAATTCTTTATATAGTACGCACTTTCCCTCAACCTGCCTTGTCTACTTCAGGTTAGTGTTTTCCTACATTTCCCAGAATGCCTTTTGACAAACCCCAGAGAACAGACGTGAACCTGCTGCTATTGCAGTCAAGTCATGTCGGATGAAGCAGAAAGATGGGACGATTTCCCATTGCTCGGACCTGGTAGCATTCACACGTTCAGCTCGTTGGGAAGGTCTTGGTTATTGCTAGTTATCTCCATAGCAACAACTCACGAACAAGTTGCTTTGTCAACCAAACAAATCCAGCATGTACTTAATCATGAACAGAGTTGACTGTGCAGGAGCGTACTAGTGTGAATATAACATGTAATTCTTATTTTTATTACCTTGGACTGTGGACTTGGCAGCAGCCAAGTTTGACACCCTTCCATTATTTGTACCGTCAGGTGGGATATATCGGCGCCTTCAAAAAGTTCCCATATTTCCTATTCGGAATTTCAACTACGAGGTTGACGTGAATACTTTTTCCTAGTTGGAAGCTCCTATTCACTATCTTTCATTAGACCTGAATGCATCATCAGCTGTGTGTTTTACCTGTAGGGGAAGAGAGCAATAGCGCTAGCCCTAGCTGTTGTTGCTAGTGGACAAAAAGGAGACTTGTGCCCCAGTAGCCCCCTACTGAGGCTACTGTTGGTGGAGAAAGTGGTGTCTCTTCCTCTTCTATGATGGATGGATTTCTCCCTGCATGATTGTTGAATGTTGGCGCAAAATGGTGTGTAGAAACAAACTCTTGCCCTTTGCCCTGCGTGACACCAAAACCTGATGTTTACTGTTGATGTTTTAGAACGCTATCTCATTGGTAATATCTCTTTGAGGGTGGATCTGTCCTTTAAGTTAACCAAGGAATAGCTTGTTAGCATTGGTGGCAATTGTGGTGATCCAAATGGTTGCAGCTAGCTACACGCCTACCAGTTCACTGCAGCTAGCTGGTGCTATTGGGTTTTCTTCAGGATTGGTACTCTAAAAAGCTCATTAATGATTAACAACATAAGAAATGCCTGGTAATGTGAAATAACCCAAACATTCAAATTTAATTTCAACTTTCATAGTTTTAAGGTGCAACATGTGCCCCAGTAACAAAAACAACATTGCAAAACACAACAAATGATTTCAATCACCAAGCCTTCACATAAAGGCAGAATATTCAGATGTATAAACTTACCTTGAGCGGCTGTCCATCCCTCCTCTCTGCAGCCTGCTGTTTCTCCTTTAGGGCTTGGCATTCACTATGCAGCCTATTTCTCTGAGACCTATACGAGACAAACCTTTTAATACAGGCTACTGATTCATTCCTACATAACTGACATGTCATCATGATCCCCTCTGATGTTGAGCCTCACACTTGGACTCAACTCATAATTCACAGCAGAAACCTGACACTACACCAATTTTTGACATGGTTATTGATGGTCCCCAAGGTGCAAAATGCGACTGCTTTAGCTGGAAAGTTCAATGAGCCCTGCATGAAACCCTTGCTCTCTAAATTAGATGCAGACTACAATACATGCACATATTAGCACCAACACTGTCCTCACAGCTTTGTTTCATTTCGCAACCTCGATGCAAGGACCTCTGCTGTATGCACATGCTTCTGAATAGTGAGTGTGTAAAGCCCTAATGCTAGTCTGTTGGTGAGCTTTATCCCATAGTCATTATGAGTCAAATCATTTTGAACAATGTGGAATGATAAACATTTTGGATTTTGCTAGGATTATTTTTCAGAAATGATAAAATCACAAAAATCTTGTACTTTTCTAAACAAACCCACTGACAGAATACTTTGTTAAGAACACATTCACTCAAATGCTGAAAAGAAAACTAGAAATTCATTGTTATTACTCACTTTATAATCTGATCTTACCTGAGGTCTGCTATTTCCGCCTGGTAGCTGCTAACTTCGTTCTCAGTTTGCAGTCTGTAGGCTTGTGTCTCCTGTAATGTTTTTTGCAGGTCATCCACCTTCTGCCTCAACTCCTGCAACAACATTGGCAGACAAAAGTTATCAACTGGTAAGATAAAACAATGTAACTTGCAAATAATATATCAAACAAGACATTCCACTGACATCTGTGCATCCCAACAAAAATACCATGCAAGTCAAAGCAATGGCATGTAGAGAATTCTGACCCTGCATGCTGTCTGCAAAAATCATACACAGCCAATGGCTGAGAGACAGGATGAGCAAACACAACCACACACAAGTTACAGCTGGTGACTTACCAGCCCATCTCTCTCATTCAGGTAGGCATTGACACCACTTCCATTTGACTCTTCCACACTCATGGGCGTGACTGCCTCTGGACCTGACCCTTGCCTGGACTCAACCTCTCTTTTGGCCCCAGCCAGCTCATCCATCAACCTGTCACGATCATTTTGGAGGCTGGCCATAGATTTGGAGAAGGCTGACACCTGTCTGCTGTATGTATTATTCTCCAAGATGACCTGCTTCAGCTCCCTTTCCTTTTCTGACAAAGCCTTGGACAGGTCATCCAACAACTTGTTCAACTCTGTCTGTGTGTCTTTGCTCTCTAGGGCTTTCATTTTATTAACAAGGATCTGCCTCTCTTTGGCAAACACATCCAACTCTGAAGTGGCATCCTGGAGACTGCGCTCAACCTTGGTCAAGGCTGCCTGAGTCTCTCGGAGTTCATTGTCATATCTGCTCCGCAGGATCTTGAAGTCTTCAATGAGCTGGTCACGGTCGTTCTGCAAAGCTGCCATGGCTTTTCCCAGGGACTCATTCTGAGCCTTCATGTCTTTGCTTTGAGCCTTGGCCTCTGATAACAATTGCTCCGTTTGCAGTAGGTCTTTTGCCAGTTCTGCAACCCTTTGATCTGATGTCTCCCGTTCATTCCTCATCAGCTCCACCTCCCGCTCAAAGGCATCCAACTCACTGTTGTATTTATCCTCAGCATCTGTCAGCTTTTTGTCTGTCTCACTTTCTAGCAGCTGAAATTTGTCCTTCCATTCATGAGTTAAGATTTTCTGAGCAAAGAGTTTTTGCTGGAGGTCGTTACATTCAGTAGCTTTGGTCACCACGGCTTGCTGCAAGTCAGCAATCACTTTGCCTTCATTCGTCATGGCTCTCTCCTTTTTCAGAGCCAATATGTCAGCTTCCAGTTTTGTGACCTGAGTTTTAAGTTTAGATGTCTCTGCTTTAAAAGTATTGCTTGTCTCCTCCTCCTTCTGGAGCTCTAAGAGAGACCCTCTGTGCTGCTTTTCAGCAGCAGCCTTTTGGTTTTCAAGGTTTTTAATCATGTCTTGCTGTTTCTTGAGCAGCACCTTCAACTGGTTGTCCTTTAGAGACAGGACTTGGTTCAAGTCCTCTCTGTAGCGAACCAGTTGCGCCCTGAGCATGGCATTCTCTGAGTTGAGATCATCCATCTGATGTAACAGTTTTCTAATTTCATGTTTAAGGCCTTTGGTTGCACTAAGTTCCCCTTCAGCTGAGCCATCTCTACCTTGCAAACCTAACTGATTCCTTGCTTCAAGCATTCTGTATTCTGACATTAACCGCTCCCTTTCAGTCTGTAAAGACACCATAGAGTTCTTGAATGACTCCATCTTGGCTGCTATCTGCTCCTTCTCCTGGACAGACCGATCAACTATAATTTGCAGACCTCTGATCTTTGTCTCTAGCATTCGCAACTCTTTGTCAGACTTTTCCCTCTGGTAATATAAAGATGTTAGCCTATCCTCATAACCTACTACTTGGGCTCGATAATTAGCCTGGAGCTGTTCTAGATAGCCTGACATCTGTCCATCTCTAGAGGACAGCAAGGATGAGATCTCAGCATCTTTGCTCTGAAGGAGTGGTTTTAATTGTAGAGAAATGGCCTCCTGCTTCTCAAAGTCAGCCTGAAGCTTGTCATTTTGAGACTGTGAAAGGAGTAGCTGAGCCTCTGTGTCTGTGTTCATCTTCTCCAGCTGCTGGAGATTTAGCTGCATTTGGGATGTAAGTTCTTCTTTGTCAGCAAGCTGTCTGTTAAGTGTGCGTGTATCTTGTTCTAATCTTTCAACTTGAGCACTTAGTTCCTTTAACTTCATATTCATAAACTCGACAGTTTCAGTGAGTTCAGTATTGCTGGCACCCATTACAAATAGCTGTCTCTGTTGTGCAGCAGCAGCAACTGAGTATTCATTGAATGTCCTTTCTAGTCTTGATTTGGTCACCTGTAGTTCATTCACCACTTTATCTTTCACCCTCAAGTCTTCAAGAAACCTTTTGATCACAAATCCCTGTTCTAAGAGCTGGCTATCTTTCTCATGCAAGGTCTTTTGGAACAAACTATTCCATTGTTTTGTAGCATCTTCCCCTTGAGGAGTGGAAGATAGGACAGACAGCTTTGCCGCATTAGTCTTAGCTTCTCTCTTCAGAGTCTTAATCTGCAGATCTTGGGAGTCTATTTGCTGTCTCAGTTCAGTAACTTTTTGACTTTCTTGTTCTTTTAAACTCTGAAGGTCATCTATCTCTTTCTGTAAAATAATCTGTTTCTCCATATAAACATGTTTTTGCTGCTCATCTACATTTCCTGGTGCTTTTGTTGTTGTGACCTGATGTTCACACCTTTTACTCTTCTCTGATATTTCCAGAGCCAGTTGGTCTTTCTCAGATTGAACACTCACAATGTCTTCTGTGGCTTCCTGGAGGAGATTCTTGTGCGTAATGAGCTCAGCTTCAAGTTGTTTGGTTTTCTCCTCTAGAATGGATATCTTCTCTGAGCTTTTCTTTAGTTTGTTATTTAGCTGTTCACAGGCCAATTGTGAGGTCTTCCAAGACCTCTCTAAATCTAAAATCATTTCCTGGTATCTGATACAATTTTGCTGCAGCTGATTTATTTCATGATGTTTTTCTTTAAGCAGCTCTCGAAGTTCCTTCTTCATATTCTTGGACCCCTCATTGCCTCTCTGAACCATTTTGAGTTTCTCCTCAAATTCTTTGACTAATCTCAGTTGTTCTTCCTCTTTTTCTTGACAAATCTGAGTACTCTTCTCCTTATTAGCTGCCAGCTGGGAGGACAGCTGTGTGTTCTGAGTTCGCAAAACACTGATAGACTCTGTCAATTCATCAATTCTTTCAGAGTTTTTGAGGATCACAGTTTCCAAATATTCATTTTCATTTTTCACTTTTTCTGAAATCTCTTGAACATTTTCAAGTTCCTCTTGCAAAAGAGATTTGTCATCCTCCAAGATCCTGACCTTCTCATTTAGGCTAATCGTCTCTTGGCTGTGCTTGTTGATAATGTCTTTGAGTGCCTTAATGACATTGTCTTTCTCTCCTAATTTCAATTCATGATCATTCTGCATTTTCTCAATTCCTGCAGAAAGATTTTGCTTCTCCCTTTGCAACAAATCAATAATTTCTTGTTGAGCACCAAGTTCTGTTTTCTGGGCCTCAATCTGGACAGTCAGTGAATTATTCAAACTCAGTGCTTCATCAAGTTTAAGCTGCATGCTGTTCTCACATGATTTTGATTCAAAGTGCCTTTTTTCTAATGAAGAACTAGCTTCTTTAAGCTTTTCTTCCAGTTTACTATTCTCAGCCTGAATTTCTACAAGTTTGCCTCCGAGTTCCTCTGATGACCTTTTAAGGTTGCAGATCTCAGCCTCCATTTGTTGATTTTTAAGAGTCAGCTCATCAACTGTGATTTTCTGTTTATCATCAAACTTGATCAATTCATTTGTAATTTTCTGATTCTCTTCCTCCAGTTCCTCAATCTTGTTCTGTTTTGCTTTAGAAAACTTCCGCATCTTCTCTTTAATTCTGACATTTTCTTCCTCCATCTCTCTAGCTTGCTTCTCCAGACTCTCCCTTTCAGTCTCATGTTTGTGTACTTTACGGAGGGCCTCCTGTCTTTCTCTTTTGGCCCCCTCCAAAAGCTGTCTCATCTTATCCATTTCACTGCTAACATTTTCATAAGCTTGTAAAAGCGACTCATAGTCTTGTTTCAGCTCTGAGTGCTTTGACTTCCATTCGGACAACTCCTCTGTTTGAGAGTCCTTAAGAGATTCGAGCTGGCATGAAAAAGCTTGCTTCTGTTGGGTGATGCTTTCTATAGTTAGTTTCAAGCTTTCACAGGCTGCAGACAGATTGTGGTTATCATTAAGGATGCGATCAACTTCTGTGATGAGCTTGTCTTTCTCTTTGCTAAGGGATGATACAAAGCTTTCCAGATCCACATTTTGTTGTTTCAACTTGGACAATGATAATTCCAACACCAAAGACTCTGCCTCTTTTTCTTCACATTTGGCTGACAGTGTTTTTAACTGGTCTTTCACTGTTGTGTTTTCCTTCAAGAGTTCTTTTCTAGAAATTAATGCTGCTTGAAGCTTCTTAGTTAGCAGAGCAGTTTTGCTTTGGTTGTCTTGATCATTCAATTGAGACTTCTGGAGTTCACCAGCTTCTGTCTGTCTCATCTTTTCCATGGCAATTTCGTGCAGGTGAATTTGCCTCTGCAATTGCTGTTCAAGGGCAGCGATGAGTTCTTCCTTTTCTGAAACTTGAGCCTGAGAAATGAACAAGGCATCATCTCTTTCCTTTAGTTCTACTTCAAGTTTTTCAGTGCATTTGAAAAGAGACTGGACATCTTCCTGTTCCAAATTTTTCTCATGCATTCCTGGGATCTTTTGATGTAGCTGCTCATTTAGTTTCTCAGACTCCTTCAGTTGCTTATTCAGTGAGGCAACCTCATCTCTGAGTTGATCAACAAATCTGAAAGCATTTTCTTTTTCTTGTTGTAATAATTCCATGTGCAACTTATTACTTTCCTCTTCAGAACAATGCAGTTGTGTTTTTTCAAGCATCTTAGCCAAAACATCTTTTTCCTCATTGAGTTGCTGCTGTGTTTCTGCTAGAGCGTTTTGGATGCTTTGAATTTCTGAGGATTTCTGGGAGACCAAGGCAAGCGATGTCTCAAGTTCCACCTTCATCAGATCTATTTGCTCCAAAAGAGCTTCCTTTTCTCCCATCAAAATTTGACATGTGTGTTTATTTTCACAAATGTAAGCATCCATGTTTTGTTTTAATTCCTCCACTGTAGCCTGAGTAACACTTAATTGGCTTTGTAAAACTATGTTTTCATCCATTAGAGTTTGCTTCTCCTGTTGGCTATGAAGTTCAGCCACTTCAATTGCATGCTGACATTTCTCAAATTCTTCAGTTTTCTCTTTTACCTTTGCATGAGCTTTTGCCAAATCATTCTCAGCCATGTAAAGTTTTGAATTTAATGCTTGTGACCTTTGCTCCAAGGCTATGAGAGCCTCATCTTTATTTGTTATCTCAGAAGACAAGGTCTCTAATTTGGATTTAACTGTTTCAAGCTTGTGTTGTAAGATTGGTAGAGAGTGGCCTTGACTCTCTTTCTCAGACGAAGATATTTTCAGATCTTGGATAGTTTTGTCCCTCTCCTCCACAAGCTGTCTCAAAGTCTCCAACTCATCTAGGTGAGACAAAGAAGCTTTACGGATGTCCTCCAATTCCTTGACTTCATGGTCAAACTTCGACTGGACAGCATTTAGCTCATTGGTCTGCTGACAATGTTGTTCCAAAAGAGCCTTGTAGTCATCTTTCAATTCAGCCAGTTCTTGGACTAACCTCTTTTCATTTTCTTGAGATTTTTTAACTGTGTCTTTGCGTGCCAGCAAGGCAGTCTTCGTCTTTTTCTGTAGCATCGCCTTCTCTTGCTTCATCTGTGCAAGCTCATTTTCTAAGTCAACAGAAGTAGCAGTGGAGCAAGATTTTTCCTTTAACTCATCTTCACATTTTTTCATTTCATTTCTAAGCTCTTCTAATTTCTGCATCATGTCATGTCTGTCGCGTTCAAAGGCATCTTCTTTCTCATAAATACTGGACTGCAGTTGCTTGATGAGGGAACTTTTCTCATTGAGTGCATTCAAGGTTTCTGACAAACACAATTCTTTCTCATTTAACGTGCCTTGCAAAATGTGTTTATCTGTCTGCAAATGTTCTTTTTCTCTTTCCAGTTTAAGAATTTCTCCCTCTTTCTCAAGAATTTTCTTTTCAAGCAGTAACATATTTTCTCCGTACATTTTTGTTGTAGCTTGAGCTTGAGATGTTATTTCTTCTAACTTATCCTGCAAAATGGATATCTCAGTTCCATTATCCACAATATCTTCCTTTCGGTTTTCGTATTCTTCAATTTTTTTCAGTAGATCTTTTCTTACAATGAGAGCAGCTTGAAGCTTCTTCTTCACTGCATCTTTTTCTTTAGATAGCCTGGCAAGTTCACTTTTTAGATTATCATTTTCATTCATCAGTTCAACATTCTCTGAACTCTTGGTTTCAATTTCACTTTGAGAGTGTGAAATCTGTTCTTGAAATTGCTGAGAAATATCCTCAAGCCTTTTTATAGAGCTTCTGTGTGCCTGTTCCATGCTTTCTAATTGTGCTATTAGAGCATTGTTTTCTTCAGAGAGTTTCATCCTTTCATTTGAGGCAGATTCCATGACTTGGGCAATGGATGTATCTTTGTCCCTCAACTGTTGACTAAGTCCAGCAAGTAATTCCTTCTGTTGACTTATTTGAATGCTCATGCAGTTAATTTGCTCATCTTTTGCTTGCAGTTCATTGTGTAGGGAAGAGTGTTTAACAACTGCCTCTTTGACTTTCTCAGATTCACTGTGGAGCTGTGCCTGCAGATGCTCTACTGTCTCTTCTAAGAGAGTGATTTCTTGACATGTGTCATACTGGCTCTTCTTTCCCTCGTTAAGGGTATGCTCTGTCTTTTGTAATTGTGCTAAGGCTTTATCTAACTCATTTCTCCAAGAATCTGACTCAGACTGATGACTTTCCTGTAACTGTTTCATCATGGCCTGTAAGGAGGCTTTTTCTTCATCTAAAGCACTCACTCTCTCAGACATGGTTTGTGACAAAACCAACAAATCTTGATCAGTACACTTTTTTCTGACTTCATGTTTTAGTAACTCACTTTCCATAGCTTGTAGAGCCTGTTGCAAATCATTGTTCTCATTATCTTTTTCCTGGACAGATGCTAATATCTTTTCAAGTTGGACCCTAGATGCTGACGCCTCCAACTCTTTGGCCTTCAGCTGATCAGAACCCAGCCTGATTGCTGAGGCTGCCTCTGCTAGCTTTTCTTGCAAGCTGTCCAAGTCCTGTTTTAGTGCATTAACTTTAACATCTTTAGATTTCATTTCATTTTCAACACTTTTTAATTGTTCCACAAGGAGATTCTTATCTTGTGACTCTCTATCCAGAACTAATAGCCACTCTTTCTCAGAATCCTGTAGAATTTGCTCTATCTTTTGAATGTCTGCTTTCAATCCAGAGACTTCTTGATCTTTTACACTAACCTCAGCTTGAAGACTCTTCTTCTTGGACATCATTTTCTCCATAATGTCATTCATGCTGCTGGACTGCTGATCCATTTGAAGTTGCAACTCCCCATGTGTTGCCCGTATCTGATGATCATGTCTTCTTTCCAGCTCATCCTTCTCTGCAGCAAGTTTTTTAAATTCCTGTTGCAAATGTGTTTTTTCGTTAATGGCTACATTAAGATGCTTTTGGTGCTCTTCCTTTGACAACATAATCTCCTCATTTAGCCTCTTATTTTGGTCCTCTAGTTTCTGCATTTCTGACACCAACTGATCTGTGCGCTTGGCTTGGGCTGTGTACTGACTGTTAATTGCATGAAGGGCCATCTCTCTCTGCTCAAGGTTTTCTGTCAGTGCATTTATCTGTGCCACAACCTGAAGATGCTGTGATTTCAGTCTTTCAATTTCCATGGTCAGAAATGACACATTTGTTTGATGAGTAGTGAAAGCTTCATCCTTTTCCTTTGAAAGACTGGAATTCAGGTCTTGGGTTTTCAGAAGTTCTTGATGAATCATGGATAGCTCATTTCTCAGCGTTCCTATAGTCGTGTCTGCTGTCTCAAGTGTGCTGTTGGTGTCAACAAGTAATTTTTTAAGACTGGACACCTCATCAGTCCTTTGAGACAGTTGCTTTTGGACATCTTGCAACTTCTCTAAGTGAACTGCATATTTCTCTTGGAGGTTGTTAAAGGCACTTTGCTTCTCTTCCTCTGACTTGCTGAGGTTTGCAGACTCAGTGGACAATAACTGAATCTGACTCTGTAGCTGTGATACCAACTCTGTGCTCTCCATGAACTGAGTTTTGAAAAGCACAGCTTCATCTGCTCTTCTCTGCATATCCTGAAGGGACTTTGAGTGGTCCAAAAGAGCTGCCTCTTTGTCCTCTAAGGCCTCTTTTAGACTTGCCATTTCAGATGTCTGTACATAGAGGGTGTTGTTGAACTTTGTGACAGACTCTTGAAGGCGTGAAAGCTCTTCTTTCATGCTCTTGCACTCTGCCTCTTTGGCTTCCAGTTTGGAATTTTGTTGTTCAATGACCGCTGATGAAGTACTCTGAGATTCAAGATTTAAATGCTCATTTTTCTTCAAAGTCTCATTCAATATGGATGACTCTGAAATAAGGGTGTCAACTTGATTTCTGAGCTTTAAGATAGTATCTTCAAGCTCTGAAACCTGTGTTGCTAAACTGACATTATCGTCAACTTTCTGTTTCAGCTGCATCTCTTGCTTAACAATCCTACTGCCAAGTTCCTTGTTCTTTTCCAATGCATTATTCAATTCACTCTGGAGATCTGCAATTATTCCTGAATCTGAATCATGCTGACTTTTGAAATTCTCTGTTTCTGAAGAAAACTTCTCTTGGAGAAAACTAAGCTCTTTCTCAGTCTGTTGCAACAAAGCATCTTTATCTTGAAGACACTGTTGAAGAGTATGAGCTTTATTCTGTAGCTGTGTGATGACCTCTGACTGCTGACTCTCAAGCTCGGCAGACTTCACCTGTAACTGCTGGATAAGATTCTCCTGCTGTTTCAGGGAGCCATCTTTTTCTTGTACTGTCAAACTAAGCCTCTGCTTCTCTGAGCATGTTGCTTTCAGTTCTTCTGTTAAATTAGACATCTGGCTGTCCCTATCACAAACTGCTGTCCTGAGATTTGTAATTTCCTCAAGTGAACTAGACTGCTCCATCACGGATTTCTTTAATTCAGATTTAAATCTCATATTCTGCTCATTCAGTACTTGAATATTATCTCCAAGATTGAGTACCTCAACTGTCCTCTGGTCCACCTCCTGCACCAGCTGACAGTTTTCAGCAGTGAGTTTCTCCAGAGTAGCCTTTAGGTTGGTAATTTCAACCTCCATCTTTGCAGAATTCTCATTCATGGCACCAAGCTGACTGCTGAGTGACATCAGAGTTTCATTCCGTTTATTCAGCTCATCTTTGTGGTTTTGAAACTCATTTGTTATATCTCTTAAGGTCTGTTCTTTTTCCTCCATCTGTTTGTGCAGCTCCAAGCACTCTTCCCTGAGTGATTCTGCCTCACCCTGCATCGTTGATATGAGGTCTTTCTGTAGAGTTACTTCATTCTGATAAAATCTACATTCCTCTGCTTTCTGCTGAAACATACTGTCTTTTTCCAGTAGCCCTGATTTAAGGACAGATCCCTGTTCCTGAAGAAGAGATAAAGTATCCTGAAGTTGCACCAGTTGGGCCTGCTGGGTATCCATGTGGGCACATTGTTCTGACACAGTCTTTTCTTTCTCATTCAGAAAAATGTTAAGTTGATTTACTTGCGTTTTCAAGTGGTCAACTTGCTCTTCCCTCTCAGTTAATGTTTTTGATAGATTAGTACATTCAGTTGTTTTCTCAAGCAAACTCGCTGTATTTGACTGTATGTTTTGCTCGAGGACCTTGTTTAATTGATCTGCAATGGTAAGCTTCTCTTTGTCTTTCAATAGGCCTTCGACTATTTTGCGATTTTCTGAGTGTTGAATTTCAAGCCCAGAGATTTTCTCTTGCAATAAACTCCTCTCAATGGTTATTTCAGAAACTGACTCAACCTTCTGTGCCAACTCTTCTTGTAGTCTCTTATTATCTTCTGTCAGACTGTTAATCTTCAAACTAAAATTCAAATTCTGTTCAAGAGTCACCTTAACCCTACCATCAAGGTCCGATGCAGCCTGTATTTGCTGAGCAAGCTCCTTCTCTCTGCTTTCATAAGCAGCACGAAGTTGGTGGTTTTGCTGAGTGACTGCCTGGATGTGGCTGTGTAAGCCAGCCATCTCTGTTTGCCTCTGCTCCAGCTCCTGTTTCATTTTGTTGTTCTCTGTGCCATAGTTTTCCAAACTTGTTTTCATCTCTGCCTTTTCAGATTCAAGCTTTATGGCACTGTCCTCCATGGCACCGAGTTGGCTGCTGAGAGACATTACAGTCTTGTTTTTCTTATTCAGTTCATCTTTTTGTTTTTTACATTCTTGTGTCACATTTTTCAAAATTTCTTCTCTCTCTCCAATGTGGTGGTGAAGTTGTGAGCATTCTCCACGAAGCGATTCAGCCTCAGCCTGCAGCTTCAACATAATACTTTTCTGTTCTCTGATTTCATTCTGTAAACTGTGGAACTCTTCCTGATTCTGTTTCAACATTCCATCCTTCTCCATTAGCCCAGATTTCAGGGTAGACTCCTGTTCTTGAAGCAGAGATAATGTTTGCTTAAGTTGCATTTGCTGGCATTGCTGGGCCTCCATTTTTGCTGTAAGATCAGTGACAGTCTGATTTTTTCCTTCAATATTGTGTTGGAGCTGCTCTACCTGAGAAACCATGCTTTTTACTTGTTCTTGTAGTTGTGTCATCTTCTCCTCCCTTTCCCTGAGCATCTGGTTAAGAAGACTACATTCATTTGTTTTTTCCAGCAGAGTTTCTGAGCTTGAGTGTGTGCTTTGTTCAATCACTCTATTTAGTTCATTAGTTTGAACACTCAATTGCTCCTTGTCTTTTTGTAGCCCTTCAATAATTTTGCTGTTTTCTGAATGCTGGGTTTCAAAGGCAGATATTTTGGCTTGCAAGGATTCCCTCTCAACAGTTACTTGCAGCACAAGTCGCTTATTCTCTTTTGTAAGGGAATTTACTTGCATCTCTAGACTGCTGTTAAGTTGAAGAGCAGTTGTGACTTTTTCATTAAGTTCTCCCACTTGCTGCTTTTGTAACTCCAGCTCCTCAGTCAACCCCTTAAGCTTCCCTTGCAGCTGCTGTTTTTCGGTCTTCATGCTTTTTACAAGGTTCTTGAGTTTGGAGACATTTTCACATTTACTTTCAAGTTCTTTCCCTAACTTGCCATTTTCTGAATCCCGGGCTTTTAATACAGTGCTGAATTTCTGCCTCTCACCCTCAGCTTCTTTATGAGTGGCCTTTAGTTCCTCCTCCAAAGATGCTATGGTTTCTAGTTTTTCTTGCATCACCTTTTTGATATGTTCCTGACTCTGTACTTGCTCCTCTAACTGTTTGGACAGTGTCTGCATGTCACCATTATATTTTGCCACCTGTGCCAGAAGCTTGTTCTGTTCTTCCTTGAAGGATTTTAGTTCTTTTTCGAAGGTCTGCTCTTTATCTTGAAGCTGTTGCTGTAGTTTCTCATTGCTGGTATTTTTGTCCTTGATCTGCAAGATCAGTTCTTCTGACTCCTGCTGCAGTTTATGGGCGGATGTCGTCATCTGTTCCTTCAGTGAGGAAATTTGTGTTTCACATTCAGAAAGATGATTGCGATGGCTCACAATCTGTTTCTGGATATTCCCTCGGAGGTCCTGGATGGTTTTCTTATCCTCTTCAGCCTGCTTTGTAAGGTCTTCCACCTCAGCAAATTTAGACTCCCTTTCCTTGTTGGCCATGATCAGTTCTGTCTCTGTATCCTTGAGCTTTTCCACCAACTCTGTGATCTTCTTATTCAGGACGTGCGTGTCTGAATCCTGAGAGTCTCGAATAATCATTACCTCCCGCTCTGCCTTACTTAGTGCACTTTCAGTACGAACAAGGTCCTCCTCCTTGAGCTTGATCTCCTGTTTCAGCATTGTGATCTGCTCTGCATACTCCACCATGTTACCAGAGAGGGTCGATATCTCCTTTTCCTTGTCCAACAGGATATCTTTAAGACTATCAATTTCCCGCTCACAGCTTTGAAGGTCATGGATGAGCTGGGCCCGTTCTTCCAAATGGGTAGTGTTCAATTTATCCAGCTCGTCATTTGTCTGATTGAGCTCAGTTTGTAAAGCTTCTATGTTGACCTCATGCTTTTGTGTCTGCAAATTTTGGAAATAAAAATGAAGTGTTACTTCAGGCTTGAGATTCTTTTATCATTCAAGTTGATTAATAATATTATAATAAGTTATAAAATAATCTTGTAACAAATTCTTACTTTGCAAGTATTGGTATTACAAAGAGCACTGATATAGATTTTTAAATATTCATAAATCCACTATTTATAAATATAAATAGACTGAAATTCTAAAAATAATTATAAGAAAAAACACACCTTCTCTTTCAGCAAACTCAGTTTCTGTGTGAGGTCGATAACTTCTGTCTTCAATCCAGAGCACTGTTTCTCCAAGCTACTGCATTTTTTGGAACCTTCCATGAACTGAGAAAAGAGAAAATATATTACAATTGATCACATTTGCTTACTGAATTATTGACTGTGGTAAGACTTTAGAGGAAACAAAAAAAGGAGCCAACATCTTACATTATGCTCAGTCTGAAGGAGCTTGTCAGATACATCTTTGTACTGGATCTCTTTTTCACTCAAGGATTCTCGGAGGCTGTTGATGAGCTCAAGTTTCTCAGAGGTCTTGGCTAGTGCATTCTCCTTTTCAATGAGTGAGCTTTCCAGGCACTCTTGTGTGTCACTCAGTCTAAAAACACCAAATAGTAGGGAAAATTTAGTAAACAAAATGTAACCCATTGAAAGTACCATTTTATTGTTATTTATTGAAAGTACTCTGTTATTTTATAACAGAGTGGCTATTAAAGGTCTCACCCATTTATGTCCAGTTTTGTGTCATTATGTCCTGCCCTGCATGTATGTTTTGACGACAAATGTTCTATTCTCCCACAGGCTATAGCAATGTTCATTATCAAGATTACATAAAAAAACAGAGGCGTGTCATACAAAGTATTTCAAATTAAATTAACTTTTTTTTTTTTTTTTAACATTTGGTGAACGAGGGGGTAAATATATTCCTGAAAACAGATCCATTTTCAATTCTAGGAGTAAATCCTGTCTCACTGTATTTGGAGAAAGAGAAAAAGAGAGAGAGATGGCAGTGGAGAGATAGAAAAATATAAAGATTGATAGATAAGATGCCTTCAGTATTCAACCCCCTTGACTGCAGGGTTTTTGTCACTTATCTACACACAGTAACACATAATGTTAAAGCGGATTTTTTATTTACAATATTTTTCAAATTAGTTAAAAATGAGAAGCCAGAATGTTGTGACCCATTTGAATTAAGGTGCATCCAAATTATTTTTCATCTTCTTGAAATGTCTCTACAACTTGGTCACAGTCAACCTGTTTCCTCAAAACACATGTTCAAAACAGATACTAAAATGTTTTTACAGACAAATATATAACAGTTCTGTGGATGACAATGCATGTCAGAGCAGAAAATCTACCATATGGTCCAAGAAACACAGAATTCAGAGACAGAATTTTGAAGGGGCATAGAAATGGAGAAGTGTATCAAAAGTGTTATGATTTCACAACAGGCTCCATGATTAGGAAATAGAAAAAATATGGAACTACACAGACTCTTGCTAGAGCTAGTCAACTGACCACACTGAATAACCAGGCAAAAAGGACCTAGCTCATGGACGTGACCAAGGATGCCAAGGACCACTCTGACAGGACTACAGAGTTTCTTGGTTGTGATGGCAGACCTTGCTGGAAGGACAGCAGTACACAAATCTGGGCTGTATGGAAGGGAAGCCAGAAGGAAGCAACTCCTGGAGTTTGACCCAAAGGCATGTGAAAGATTCTGAAAGCATGATTAAACAAAAATCTCTGCAGCTGGTTTCCACCAGACACAGTGTGTTGCATGACAGAATCATGATGGGGAGGCGGGGGCTTTTCAGTAACAAGGACTGGGAGACTTTTAAGGGTAGGTGGAACCATGAATGGAGCCACCTACAGACAAATACCTGCTTCAGAGTACAGACGACCTTAGCGTCATTGTCTGTTGCAACATAAATCCTTAACCCAATCTAACCATGGAGCCAAATCAACACTGGAATGGCTTCAGAAGAAGAATGTGAAAGTCCTTGAGTGGCTCAGACAAAGCCCAGACTTGAATCCCAGTGAAAAATTGTGAAACAACTTGATGTTCAGACGTTCCCCATTCAATTTGACTGATGTTGAGCAAATAGGCAAGGAAGAGTGAGAAAATCCCCAAATCCAGATGTGCCAAGAGGATACAGACCTATCTAAGAAGACTCAAAGCTGTAATTGCTGCCAAAGGTATATTGTGTATTGCGAAGAGCTATTGATTCAGGGCTGAGATATTTTTGAATTTATTTCAAAGTTATATAAAAATTAAAAGGTTTCAAATAATGATTTTTCACTTTCTAGACACTAAACACACTAAAATATAGTGAGATAGATGTGCCTGTAAATGTTCTTTCAATCAGTCTATGTAATGATTAGTTTCAATGTAATTACAGGCAGCACTTGACCATTTCTATCAATGTAATATTAGCTTACCCTCTGAGCTGTTCGTTGAGACTGGTAACCATTAGCTGATGTTTCTCTGCATCTCTGCTCTGCTGACTGCGAATGCTGGCAAGCTGGCTCTGTAGTCTCTCTGACTCATTCTGTAGTGGCAGAAAAGGAAGGATCAATATGGGAGGATTAAACACTCAAAAGAATGGAGAAAGTGATTCTCACTGCACACAGATGGAGAAGAAAATAGACCCTTTGGAAAACAACATCAACTGGCACATGTAATTACTCTTATTATTAAATAATAACATTGACAAATGTTCAGAGGTTTCCTGCCTCCCATTTCACCTGATAAAAAGTACCTTTTATGTGACCCATTTATGATGGTTACACAGTTCAGCAATGAAGTGTAAATCACCACACCAGTGACTTTGCAACAGAACAATGCACTTGTTTAAAACATTGTTTGGAAGACATGAACAAAAAAATGTACGTTTAAGATTAAACAAGCACACCAAACCATTAGCCTTCACCGCCAGAGGTGCTCTCTCTAGCGCACACAGACACAAAACACACCTGAGAGACCCAATACGGCCGCCCATCTTCATCTACATCAAACGTCACCTGTGTTAGAAGGGTTTGTTACAAAATCCTACTCCTCGGAGAAAACATGCAATTCACTGAATAATCAAACTCTTCCAATGCAAACCATCTACAATTGCTGGGAAACCAAAAGAAGTTAAAAGGAATGCAAACAAGTACAAAAAAAGAATATTAAGAAAATGCCCGTGTGTGTGCGCGCAACAGGTGTCAATCTATCGACTCCACAGTATGAGTGTACAAAACTATATTTGAAAAGTCAGACGTATATTGGTTTTGAGAGCTGAGTTCACCCCGGGGCTGTGAGAATAATGTGTGGGGTGGGGTAGGGGGGTAGCGGGAAACTTACCTGTAGCGCCTCTATGCGGGCCTGCAGCTGCAGCCGATCCTCTAGATCATGACAGCGCTCCTCCAGTCCCAATATCTGCTCCTGCAGTTGGTTCCTTTCCAGCTCCAGTTCCTCAACTACAGACCGCAAGCCACCTACAGGACAGAGAAGGGGTATTGGGGATGGAGGGCGTCACAGAGGCAATACAAGGGAATTCATGAATGTCTGTGGTCATAGGAGTTCAGTCATATATTCATTATTGCAATGATTTAACTGGGAAAAGTGTAGATGAAAAGCTTGAGCACTGTTTAGCAAAGATATTCACTGATATACAGTCAGATGACTTAATTAAAACAAGGTGTGAAATGCAATCCCAAGCCTTAAGCGTTAGAGGAAGCAACCAAAAAACACATCAGACACTTTTATCTTCACGATGCCCCTCCACCCATAAGTTATATTTGAAATGTTTCTGGGTTTTATTCATACATTTTTAGATAATTTCTGTTGTATTTTTTGGTTTTACATTTTTTTTTTTTTTTTTTTAACTAGCAGCACCTTATAAAACAACCACTGTCACAACACAAGGAGAGATGAGCGAAAAAAGAATAAAAAGGATTGGGGCATGCAAACAATAAAAAACAAACACTTACCACAGATGGGGAGTATCTTGCCACCTACATTTATATGAGCTCACAAGAGTTCAGTGCATTCAATATGGACTATACCCAACCAAGTACTAGGCAGCTCAACCAGCATGCACGTGTCCAGACAAAATACTTCAAACTTGGTGAAACTGCACGCCAACGTAATGGGTGTGTATGACTTGATCTGGGAGTAGACCAACTGTCCCAGAGTTAAATTGTTTCCTAATAAATTGAAGGTGAGCTTAATTTATCTTAATGTTATGCTATGTGAAAATGTGACCCCACAGATTTACACAATTTTAAATAAAAACCCAGTTTTTTATTCACAATTTCAGTAGGTTAGATACAAAAAAACCCAACAAAAACACGATAAAAACAACCAACAGCCACAATCCCACACTTAATAAAACAGGCAGCGGGGAGTGTGAGAACAACAAAACATCAACCCAATGGCAACTTAAATTTCCCAAAATGGTGAACGGATGACCATGTGCATGCTAGTGTAAACTGTCTAGCGGGTCTCACACCTGTGTCAGGGGTACTGTACTCGGGCCACCAACCTCCCATGTTCTCTCCTTCCATCGGGGTAGTGCTCTCTGAGGCGCTGCGGGGATCCTGGAATGACGGCTGCCCATCAAACTCAAAGTCCTCCTGCGAGGGGGATAAACTTGTTTCAAGCAGGACAGTGCCAAGTTATATAGTGGCAGTTCCTTAACTACAGTGTTAAACACCCCTGGTAACATGACCAATTATCTTCCTTTTACACAGACAATATTATATACATTTCAGTACCACTCATATAAATACCGTTAGGCTACAACTACTTCCTCATTGAAATCCATTTTCCATTCTTTCTCCCCCCCCCCAAAAAAAGT
>CABFOQ010002680.1:9488-28732 GCA_900660455.1 Gephyroberyx darwinii | reverse complement strand
GAATAATTACGCCTCAGTGCTAAGTGGAGGTGGTTACTTTTATGTCAGGGGTAATATTTATCGATCAAAAATGTCTATACACGCATTTTTTATTAAAAAAATAAATACACTGAGCACCATGCATCTAATGTGTTTGTGATAGTGAATCATGAGATCACCATAAGATGAAAGAAAAGTTAAATCGTTCATCCTCTCTTCTTTGAGTGTGCCAAAAAATCATAGGCAAAAAACTGTACTAACGATATCACTGATACAATTAACTGGGTTACAATTGGAGAATGGGTGTTTGACTTCTGCTTCAGTGGTTTCATCCATGATTCTTTTTACATGCTGATGTGCTATTAACTGAAGCGAGAAGTGGAGCAATTTGTAATGTTTGCATTCAAAATCAATTTTTCTATAGTCCTCCACAAGTTAGATATACTGCGGAGGATGAGTCACAGTTTTATAAGATGCTGTGTTGAAATGACAATATTTCCATTGCAATATTAATACACAACAGATCTGCATAGCCATCCGAGCATATAGACTAATCAGAAACATCATATGCTGTGAGGAACAGACTGTAAATGACTACATTTCCTATTTGCTTATGTGAAGATCTTTCATTTTAATTAGATTTGTTGCACTTCGTCTCAAAAGAAAAACTATCATAATGTCCCAAGAAATGCATCACACTTATCAACTATGCCTCTTACTCGTGAAGGATATTGCAGAAAAGTCCAAACTCACAAACACAGTGTAAAATCAATTTGTTTCAGAATAGCATTTCTGTTGGACTCATTGTAATTAATGAAGACAGATGAGGCTTATCATGTATTTAAAACAAGAATGAAAACGGTTTATGTTTCAGCCGCTAGAAACCAAGGGAAACACAGAGGACAGTTCTGAAGTCCTCAGCTCTTCTATATAATAAAACATGACATTGCTTTACTCCATTTTATGTTTTCAACTGTCAAATGAATAATTTCATGTGTTGTTGATTTAAGGGCATGGTGGTAAAGATCTCCCATTAAAAAAGCGCCATAATCCCTTTACTAAATGCTACGTTGACAGTAAAAATTTTCACTTTACGAAATTTTGTTGTTTTAAAACCAGGATGCATCGAATAATACGTGTTTACGTGTTTCAAAAACATTTACCTAGCTGTAATTTGTCAAGCAGAAGATATGGTTGCAATTTGACGTGACATCACTGTACAAAGGGTTGTATACCAACAATAAATCAATGCTATGGTGGGGGAAAAAAAATCAAAATAAAACAAACCCATAAATCATTTTGGAGACTGGGCATCAATGCATTTTAACACTGGTCTATCCACCATGTGCATCTGCATAACAACCACTATTTTTTGGCTTATTTCCCTGTACAATACACTGTGAAGACCCTTATCCCAATTTGTTTACACAAATGAGCACTGCTGTATTGTACAGTACATGTATGATCCACTTTTGGATTATTTAGTT
Source organism: Gephyroberyx darwinii (assembly GCA_900660455.1). Classification (NCBI taxonomy): domain Eukaryota; kingdom Metazoa; phylum Chordata; class Actinopteri; order Trachichthyiformes; family Trachichthyidae; genus Gephyroberyx; species Gephyroberyx darwinii. Next base: position 27,266 of record CABFOQ010002680.1, on the reverse strand, counting down.
CTGTCATGTCTTGGGAATGACTGTACTGATTAGCCAGATACACCTAATAAAGCCTGAAATAGAATCAGTTATACATGTTCAGTTTTCTCCCCCCAACTGAATCCATTATATTTTTGTTGTATTAGGCTAATGAGATTCTTGCATAGAGGGGAAGAGCTTATGAGTTACTAAAGAACAAGGACATATTGCATATATGAGGGAGGAAGTTAGCTCAGAGTATTACCAAGGACTGGAGTGAAGTCAGAGGGTCATATCCTGGACAAGACTACACCCAGTCTACAGAGCGCTCTGCCAGACTAAGCACATTTGATAGTTAGTGGCATTGCTCTAGGCTCTCTCTTTCCTTTGATAAATCCTGCCTTTGTTTTTATCCTATCACAATAAAGTGCTTCACAAACTTTTAGATGTTTTATTTAAGGCGGTATTTCACTTTGGTAGAACATTTCTCTTTCAGTTCATATTACATATGCAGTCAACTTCTGACATTAGTTATTCTGGGATTCCACATCTGCCACCAATTTTGATTTTTTTTCATTATTGATAATTTGAGAAACAGGCATATTTGTTTCCTGAAAAATATGACACTGACCATACAGAACATAGTTGGCACATAAAGTTGGGATCATGTTTGTCATCATTCAGTGGGATAAATATGTCATTCTATAATTGGTAAAACATGTGACTGTCCAACTGTAGCCCTTTTATAATAGCTGTATTAACACAGTTGTAATTTTGAAAGACATCACTCTCATATTGAAAACTGTACCACCTTAGTAACTTATAAAAACATGTTATTTAAGATGTTATAGTTGATAGAGCTATGGAGAGGGAAAGTGATGACTGGTACCTCTTCTGGTTGTGGTAATTGCAGAGAAAATACTCACAAATACAATATACAAAATAAACTATGTAAAAAACTAAACTAAACCAAAACTATGAAATTGAAAATCTATGGTAAATTGAATGAAAAAAAATTGTGTCCGGTGCATCCAGTGTTTCTGCATGAAAAGGGCCTTGATCCTTGAGCTATGCTGTCTTTTGAACAATGATTTGCAGAGGCACATCACACATCTGACATTCCTCCACCTTACTCAAGGCAACATGCGCTCTCCATCCTGGCGTCAGGCGGATGTTTTATCTCAGGCCTCTGACTCACACTATCTGGCACAGGTCTTAATGTACATGAGCAGAGACAAAGACAACAATCAGATTCCATCATGTTGCAGACTTTCTAAATACCATAGGTGTTATCAAACAATGTGCTATTGTACACATGGCCATCAGGGCGTTGGGTGCACGAGAACAAATGTATAGGAAGGAAAAGAAACATTCCATTAAAAAAGTTTCCAAGGTTTGCTGATGACGCCGAGCACTCTAATATGCCACTAACATGAACAATGCTAGTGAAGTGAAGAGTGGCTTGTTGGTGACTTGAGCAGAAGAAAGCTGCCATTAAGAAACTCACGATATAAAATTGATATAAAATTAATTAATTGATATAAAACTTACTTTTGATACGTAGAAAAATCAGTGATTTAATAGATAAAAATGCAGATTTGTCTAAATCATTTCAGATATTGAAATGCATGTTTAATTATGTTTTTCCAGTTAATCCAATTAATATCCCAAAGGCAATTTGCCAACTCAATCTTTACGTACAATCATCCTAAACAAAACAGATTTTCCAAAGGAGATGCAAGGAGAGAAGCCAGCAGCTTTGTGTGCATATCTCCATCTGCAAAAACCAGCATAACTTCTGTCTGAATAAAGCTCTTTCTGAGAACATTTCATTTTAAGTACAATTTATTCTTGTACTTGTTAGGCTGTCTGTTAAGCCAAGAATTTCTCATTTACAGTACTCGTTTACAACTAATGCTATTATTTTCAAGGAATTAAAGGCGTAAGTGATTCTCACTTGTGAATACTATCACCATGTGAATGAAAGTTCAATTATTTGGGTATGGACAACTAATGAGGCATTACGGACAATGTACCTGATCATTGTTTATCAATATCATTAATGACAGTAGCCTCAGGGGTGAAAAGGCATTGACTGGTTTCTCTACTTGCTCCTTTCCAAACACGGTGGCCAGAGAGTCCAGAGGATTTTAATGAAAGACAAAGTATCCCAGAGCTGCCAACTCTCACGGTTTCACCGTGTGACACACTCTTTTGCCTGTTTACACACGCACACACGCCACACATCCAATTTATTAATGTAAAAATCTCACTCCAAGGTTTTTTGAAAAGTTGGCAGCTCTGGTATCCAATGATTAATGTTAGCACTGTACTTCTAATAAGGGCACAGGTCTTGGGACTAATGCGTCATTTAGGAGTGGCCCTCCTATCTCCTCCCTCCTTGTATCATGCTGCTGACCAAGCATGCTCTTTTTCAGCAAGTTACACACATTTACATCTGGGATCTGTACAACCAGTACAACCACAGTCTCCTAATGTTGTACACTGAGCAATTCCACTAGAGCAGTTGGTGGATAAATACCTTTCTCAAGGGCACACACAGTGACAGTGGTTGTTGATGGATGTGAGGATGTGCATTTTCCCGCCCATTCACTTTTCCCGCCCAGATTTTTCTTTTCCTGTCCGCAGATCTGCACTAATAATCTTCCAGATACTAACCTGCTTCTCTATCCTTTATACCATTGCCTACTTATTAGCATGATGCCAGTTGTGCTTAAAATGTGACCATAATGACCATAATATATGTGCAGGGGTTTGATGGGGTTTGATAGAGTTATTGATCAATACCAATGACTCAACAATTTCTTTACTGGGTGCTGAGATTTCTGGCTTTCAAAACTGTTTCAATTTCCAGTGTACTCTGCTTTGGAACAAAAATTCCCCAAAATTCCCCACCCTTTGGAATTGTCAGACACTCCAATTGTCCCCTCCCACATTTTGGCAAACAGGTTACTTTCTTATGATACTGACAGAAGGCTAACCTACACAAATAAGGCCCCATTGTATTTGTCTGTTTGAAGTGGCTGCACTAGTCATTTCTGTTAGGGGCTGGTAACATCAGAGGGTGAAGGGAATAGTCAAATAATCTACTTTTATGATAAGATAACAGTCTTTGGTACATATAAATGACTTTTTTGGTGATCGGTCTCCTTACTTTAATAATGACAGACATATATATGCATACCTTTTGGATTTTTAATTTCCTATTCAATTTCCGCCTGTAATTCATGTGTGTTTAAGTGTATAAATTTCAAAGATGGACAAAGGTACTGCTGAAGTCTTTGCTTTATTGTACGCAATCACTGTCTGTGAACATCCAGTCCTAATTTTGTGACATTCTGATCATTATTTCCAGAGATACATTTGATAAGGCAGGTGCTGTTGCTTTTGGAGAAGCCTAAATTTTCACTATTTTCGGTTTCGTAAGGGGTAGTAAGGGGCTTAAAGTGAAAACCTTTCACCAAATGCAAACATATGAGGTTTTATATGTAAGACTAAGCTATAAAAGGTATGCCACAAGTACTCTATATGCCAGGGGGTCAGCTACAGGGGACAGTAGACACTTAAGAGTGCATATGTACTGAAATGTCAGCAGGACACACACAATGTTAACCATTAGGTAGTTGCACACCCCTATGGCCTGCAGCACCAAATGCGACTTAATGTAACACATTTTACCCTCTTGAGACAGTTTTCCATTTACATAGAAAAGTATTCCAATGTTGCATTGGGTAGGTGACACCGCATTCAGCCCTACGCAACAATCTTAAATTGTGCAATTTACAAACAACTTGATGAGATGCTATATTATGAATATGAATCCTGTTGTCACTCTTGGCCTTGTTACTAGGCTAGATAGAGTAAGATCTAATGATGCATTGTAGAAATGTTGCTACTTTCAAGTATTTTTTTTAAATAATTTCTTACAGAATAACAGCATAAATAGGCAACAATGATGCAAGCAAATTTGCTTAAACCTGTTTTCAGATGAGAAACAGTATCTTGCCGTTTTTCCTCCATACCTTTATGCGGAGAGTCTTATCTCTTTTCTGCAGTGTTTGCCTTTTTTGTTCTCCCAATGTCATGCTACTATTCATCCTCACTCTGCCTCTGTTCTCAACAACAAATCACCGTTTGGCTCTTTTTGTCTTCAGGACAACCGACTGCCTGGTTCTTATTCAGGCTCTCAACCTCCTTGCCACATTGTCCTCACTTGCTCATTGTCTTTCCCTCTGTCTGCCCCTTGTTATTTATGGAATGCAAAACTGCAGGGGTAGAGAGAAGTAGCCTAGAGCTATACTATGCCCTCAGCCAAGCTGCCCAGTCCCTGCCAAGAGATTATGGACAGGCCTTGTCAGGGACCGGGGGCCTTCTGTCACCCCTGCCACGCCACCTCCCTCGCACAGCATTCCGCCTACTTTTCCAGTCTTAATATTTATATGATGGTGATGAGAGGACTTCCTGTATTGGTGTATTTGGTGACATGGTTTTGTCATCACCTAAGAAGTCATCAGTAATCCCTTGCTGCTCAGTCATGCATGGGCACAGTGATGCACGGCTAAGAGTGTAAGAAACGGAAAAATGTCTACAATTCTAGAATTATATTTCAAGTCACATTAGAATGTGTTGATTGTCAAAAGATGGGGAATGTTTCTCATTCCCTTCATTGATTAAATGACAACTGAAAAATTAAATAAAAGGATTAGTGGTTTCAGTTGGGGACCATTTTTCTCATTACTTTTCAAATCCTTTCCACAGGATCCAGTAATGTCTGTCTTCCCTTTTGAAATACAATTTATATAGCCAGGTTGGAATCTTTAACGATTCAGTTTTTGAAGGCACACAATCCAGAGGACTTGACTCCATTTCCTAGACTCTGCAACCCTGAGGTAGCTGTCAACCTGTCAGCTTTCTCAGTATGCTACTCCCACTTACCCCAGTTCCAATCCATTGCAACAAGAGATGATACTCCATTGAAGCCAGTGCCAGCTTCCCATTATTGATTTACTTCAGGTGTAGGATGACTTTGTTGTGAAAACCAAGGAAAGAATCGCCCCTCTACCAAGGTCAGGAGCAGAGCTGGAACCAGGATGCCATCTTCCCCACGTCTGGTATAAAACCTCAGAACCAGAGAACCTCTCCAAACTTTGCTGCAAGGCTTGGTTAACCACGAAAGCAATTACTATAAAAATCCCCTCATGACTTCCACATAGAAGATGGCCAATACATGCCACTGCATACAAAGCAGAACAGGCTGAGGCTTGATGACTGGGGAGTCATTGGAAATCATTGAATTCAGTCCCTAATGTTTTTTCAGTGTCTGTCAGCCCAGAGATACAGAGCCAAGCATGTGAAAAGTGGAGGGATGAGAGATGCCTTGGATGACAGAGAAGGCTTCTGGTGATATTGTCTGAATAGCCTTAACATAAAAAAATATATATATTTTCATATGCAACATCTGCGGTCCTGCAAATGGCCCATTCTTCCTACAGGTCTGCAAATGTCCAGATGGGTGGGAAAGGAAACCAGTGTTTGACTGCCTTCTGGTCAGCCAACATCATAGCACTATCAACGTGGCATCCAAAATCTTGATCACTTGAGACCGTTATTTTGAGGTGGCACGACCAGCAACAATTTCTCACTGTTTCATTTGCAATTCTGCATAGCACTAGCCAGGCCTATGAGTGCAAACTTACCACAATATTCACAATTCACAATCAGATGGTTCACCAGCTAACCTAGACATCTTTGTAACCATGAAACCATCAGAAACTGGAGGGAGCATTGCAATGTGCGTTGTTGTCATTTACAGGCCACCCAGGATTTCATGATTCCACGATTCCACAAATTTTTTCACAGAAAATTGGATGCAAAATGCATGGGCCATGGAAAAATAGAAAAACCACAGACTCCTACAGCTTACCGCAATCGCATATTTATTTCTAGTCTACATCCCTATGTTTTTTCTGCTTCACAGGTTTAGTGCCATGAACATCGGCCATGAAGCGATTTGTTCGACCTGTGCAGTCCAAGTCAAAGGTTGGAAATATCTCTTGAGGGTAAGCTGTTTTGTACAGTGTGCAATACAATTTTATAAAGTGGATCAGTTGAATCCAGCCATTTGATTTGTCGATAGCTGTGGTATATATCCTACATCCTATACTTACCATGGCAAGCAGTCCAGATTATTCCACTGTAAATATAGCCCTAACGGAAGAAAAAAACAACATTCTATGCAGGTTGGAGATTAACTTTGGTCGTTGCTTCAGACTACTTTGTCACAAAATGGATTTTTTGTAATTCTTTAAGAAAAAATTAAGATATTGTATGATGAAAATGTATGGTAATATATGGAAATAATGTATTAACCATTTTATAAAAGCTTTGCTGTACATCTGGAAAATAATGCATCTTAACTGTGACAAATTCCATATACCACGGTCTGTTGTGGATTATTGCTTCATTAGACCACCATCGAAAGTCAACAATTGATGACTAAATCAAGTCAGCTACCTCCTCAAATACAAAACGGATGTTCTTAAGAGACAGAGGACCACAACGACCACTGTCAATGCAAAAATGTATTTTTTTTAATATCCGCAGAATATTGTAGAAATTGCAATTTTTAAAATACCTAGTGCAGAATTTAAGATTTTGTACCGCAGAATCCTGGGGGGCCTGATTTACTGTAACTCTCTTGCTCTGATGTTTCCATGGAGTAGTAAGATGTCTCCACAATAAAGGTTCAATGAGTCCCAACTGCCAAAGACTCACCACCCCATAATCACTCATTCTCAATGACCCATTACACTATTGGCTGTAACTGCTGTCCAGTCTAACAGAAGGCATTTATTGAGCTGCTGCTCTGCTGCTTAGCTAATTGGATAGGCTCTGTTGTTGCTGTACTCCTGACATGTACTGGCTTGTTTATATGATTGAGTGTACGCCAGGCACCTTTTTACACAGTCTCTACTTTCACATATTCATGTAAAACCCAAGACCACGAACAGGACCCCAAAGGTGCTAATCAGGACCCCTTCGGCTGTGGAAAACAGGATTGCCGCTCTCTGATCATTCCTGCCACTGGCAATGACGCAAGCATTCCACATGCATATAAGAGTATCAGCGACTAGAGTAGAATTAGGATGAAGTCTGCACAGCTGTCAAGGCACATTCCTTGTAAGCCCTCTAGAAAAAAATAATTAATTGAGTCCAATTTGTCCAATGGTATTCATGTCAGGATGAGTATCACAAATGGTTGAAGTCACAGTTATTCTGATTTAGATTCTGCAACAAATGTTGCTTAAAAAAGCTATCAAGAAGTACATTCAGTACAGAAAATCAGGGGAGAAAATCTGGAGAGAATCATCATACATTGCATACTTGCATTGCATTTTTGGAGTTGGCATTACTAGACTATACAGACAGATCATTTAGCTGTGAAGGTTGATAACTAGGAAATATGTTATGCTGTCCGCTGTTGTGTATAATGCACACTGTTTTCTGTCCAAGTACAGAAGCAATAAATAGTATTGTGTTGTAATGTACAGAGAAAATGCGACTGTTTGCTGTGACAACGATTTAGTAAAACCAGTAATTGGGATCTATATTCTTTGTGTGCTTCAATGTGCGCAACCTGAATTTGCATTCAGTTTTGGAAAAGCCAAGTCAACAAGAGGCACCCTTATGTGTGAAAATGGGACGGCACAGTAGTAAGCATTTATCTATTCATGATCATATGTTTATCCATTAAACGAGGTCATGCCTTGGCAACCATCACATTATATCATATATTTATGTCCTACTCCACAACCATGGATTTAAATTGAGCAATCACTTCTGAATATGATACATGGGAGTCTCAGGTGAAGAAACAACACGTCATGGTGTTGTGATCCTCATCTACAATCTGTTCTAGTCATTAACCAGACCTTGTTTTGCTATGCAAAAACAGCTATCTGGCTCAACACCGGTTGCAGCTTAGCATCGGGAGTCTCAGTTCAACCATTTGGGCCATGCAGTGGCATTGCAGTTGCATATTAATAACATTCCCATTTAGGAGCCAATCAATGAAGCCCAAGTTGCGACAGCTGTGGTAGAGCAATAAATCATAAAATGAGGAGAAAACAGAAAAAATCCCTTGCATGTAATTATGACTATGGTACGGTCAATGTGGCTCGGCTTGCAAGCTTGGGCCTACGCACAGGTCTTTAATTGCTAGAGTTGCATACCTCACAATGGCCCAGATATGTCTGAGTGTACATGTGTGAGTAGCCCGCTATAAGAGGGCAATACCTTGGCCTTTCAGAGTCATTTTCTCCATGCTACTGTGAGTCAAGAAGAAATCTTTTTTTGGAGTAAGCAGACTGATTGGAAATTGCTAATGTGGGAATGGCAATCATATTATATCTATTATGATATGATCAATCACAGACCTTCAATGATAAAGGAAGTGATGGCTGTGCAGCAAGGTAAAATGCTGTCTCAGGGCTAGTGAAATCAAATGGTCACTGAGGGATTTTCCAGCATCCATTTTGCAGTTCCGTGGTGAAAATTGAGGCTCATACAGCTCGAGTTTCTGACTGATAATGCATTTCATGCCTTGCTGAGCCTGTGTCACATCATACCTCGGTGTGGTTGCAAAGCCACAACAAAACCATGTACAGTTTGCTGCGTAACCTGAATGCTAAAAATGAAGCTTAGAAGTTTTTAATTGTCACTTCAACTTGATGTTTCAATGCCTCTGACATTGTTCAAGCTCCATTTCATTTGGTGTTCTGACCTCCAGTAGACACCAGATTGTTAAGGCCCTGTAGAGCAGTGTTTAAAAATGATGTGCTTTGTACAGGAAAGCTGGAAGTTTTAATTATAGTTTTGCTTTTTTTTTTTTTGGACTGGGTGCATGAGTCTGAAATATAAATAGAAAATATATTACCAGCATTATGAATCTCTCATAACACTTGAGATGTAGGCCTTTGTATATGGCAGAGAGCATAAGGGGGGAAGTATTCTCTTCCTGTGAAGTCCTCAACAATCCTTTCAAGTTAATCATTCTGCATCCCCAAAAGGCTGGAAGGCCAAATCTGAGTACCAAACATTGAACACAGTCTCTGCATTATTTTTTAACCTTTTAGAAAATGATTGCTACCAACAACAGGTGAGCTAGGGAGTCATTCGGAAAATAATTAGCACTGCTTTCTGGCTCTATTTGAAAAACTTTTTTTTTAAAAATGTCTGGTGAATTACAATGAGAGCTTCCTGTATAGCTCAACTGGAATTATGCCTCCAGGAAGTAGCCATAGCTTTAAGTCTCTGGAAATCCAATCACCAGACAAACTGATTACATACAATTTGACTTTCTAAAGGCCAGCGTGTTTACCACAGGACAAAAATGGGGAATGTGGTCTGGGGTAGGGGAGCTGAGGTTGAAAGACTAGTAATGGAGGAAAGATATGGTGGAGACAAACATCCAAAATCCATGTGTTAGCAAATAATCCTCTCTATCACTGCAAAGTATTAGCCACTGGCTATGCTCAGATGGCTTTAGCCTTGAGTGAGAGATAGCTGATCTGTTATCACGCCCAATACTTAAAAGTAGGCAGCATCACACCATGTTCTCCTTAAATATGTGTGCTTGGCTGTGGCTAGTAAAATATTAAAAATATGGGAGAAAAAATACATCCAAAATAATATATATATAAAAATAATTCATTTTTGAAAGTCAAACTGCTGTTCTTTATGTTTGGGGACACCTTTGTGTCCCTACATTACTTAAAGTTACAGGTTAAAATAGTCATTCATAAATATTTCACTGCATTCTAAAGAATAGCTGTTTTCCCCTCATACTACTCCTTATACTACTTTTTTCTCATTCATTCATTTGATACCAGATCTTGCTGTAACTTTGTGTTCTTGAGTGAAACAGTCACACCTGTCTCGTTTGTTCCACCAGGCCATTTTAAATTTATTGTTTGTACAAATCTATATGTATGTTCTAATTTTCTGTAATTTCCTTGTTGTATTGTTATTGTTGTCAGGTTCAAGTTTCATTTATTTCTGTGCATTTCATTGCACATTCTTTATCTATCTTTTAAAGGCCCGTGTTACAGCAAAAAGCCACTTCTCTAACATAGCTTGTTCTCAATGTATTCTACCTGACTTCATCAAGTTGTGTTTTGTTGTTTCTTTTTTTTCTAGGTCAGAATCCTCTGCCAACTTTCATGATAAAATTCTTCGCTGAATTATTTTTGAGGGTTCCCATCATAGAGTAATTAATGCATGATATTTTTTTTCTTGGTGATACACCTACACTCTGACTCTGATACATTTATATTACTTGTGAGTCGACTAGTTAGGAAAGTTCTTTTAAGTATTTATGATATCGCTGTCATGATGATAGACTCCAAAAGCACTCAGCAGCTTCCTAATGCTGGGGCATTTCTACAGACAGGGAAATGGTTGCATTAGCTGACTCATTTCTGGTAAATAACCACAAGAACTCAGCTCAGATGACCAGCCGCAGGAAAATAAGCAGGCACTGTCTCTCTCGACTCCATTTTAAGCATTGCCCCTTCATCGACTAATCTAATAATCATCTTCCTGCTCATTTCTGTAATCAGTGGAGGAAATAGTGGAGGCTAATTGAATACTGAGAATATTGCAGTCTGTAGTAAAAGTACAAAGCCCTTTCCTGTTTATATCAAGTGAAATTACCTAATAAACCAATATGTGTTGTCTAATTGGAAGTGCATTATGCACTCAACTCTAGGAAACCAGTAAAGACATACAGTGTCCCTTGGCAAAAACATTAATCCTATCAGGCTTATTATAAGTAGAACAGGTAAAATCCACCTCAGCCAAATACTGCTAATAGTCCCATTGTGGCTAATCCCCACAGTGCAAAATTGTTACCCTACTTTAATGAAGCAAAACTACTACTTTATAACTTTATGGCAATAAAAGGCGTCAACTTCATGCAAGTTGACTGAATGTGAATAAATTAGGTCAAAAATCAAAGAATAACTGCAACATATCAATGATGATTCACCTCATTGCAGCCTTGATATGGGAAACCATGACAACGGAATCTATCATAACCAACAACATCTCCATAAACATAATTCAGTCTTTTTTAAATGTATACCAGTCTTAACTGTGTTGTTGTAGATAAACAGGATCTGCGTTCTGGCAGTCTTGCCCATTCAAGAGTAATGGGACCATGTTGTTTCCACATCCGCTGACCCACAGTCAGTCTAGACTCCAAATCTGTTCTAAAGTATTTAACCCTGCTTTGCTGCATCAGGAAGCTTTGATAGTTTTTTCCACTTTACATAGTCTTCTAATAAGTCTGATTTGTTGTCCTTGAAGATTTGCAAGGTTATTTTCTATGGGGGTGTTCAAATAAAGCTAATATTAATTGTCCTTAGCACGTTTAAATAAAGCATAACTGTCATGCAGTTGTGAAGATGTCCAGATCCTCAATGAAGTAAAGTCTTAACAAGTTGGACATATAAATGTAATTATGAAACAGTTCATTAAAAATTGCGAGGGGGCAATTTTTTTCATAAAATAAAATTTATTGATTTAACCATGCAATAGCCTCAGAAAGGATAAATAACAAAATAAGGCTACTGTTTCAAAATCAAAGAATACATGTGCTTAGAAACAGCTGTTTCTACTTGCATGTATTCTTTGATTCTCTCTCTCTCTCTCTCTCTCTCTCTCTCTCTCTCTCTCTCGCGCGCGCGCTCTTTGACTGTCCCTTCACTTCCCTGTCGTCTCCCTTCTGTCTGTGTTGCTACAATGGGGGGAAAATGGAATTAGGGCCGAAAGTTGTATTTACAACCACGAAAAGAAACCGAAGTGACGTGTCTGTCTGTCTATCGATCTCCTCCGCTCCGTTTCAGTACTATTGGACAGTGCCCTAGCATACACCTATGCAAATATTTTTCTATAGATACATAACGCTTAAACAGAGGGGGCAAAAAAATACAGCTGAGGGGGCTAAGCCCCCTTAAGCCCCCTTGTGGCGCCGGGCCCGTAATGAACTAATTTTGCATTATGAATGAATTAATGAAATTACAGAATAGTGTTATCAACAAGCTTAAGACACAACTTTTTTCCACCCAAATCTCAGAACCAAATACCGCTTCCAAAAGGTCAAAGCTGGCCAAATGCCACCATCTCCCAGTGTGGTCCAGAGATCAAAGTTTCTGCTTTAGGTGGTCAAACAGACGGTCCAATACGGTCCACAAAGTAAGCTTGCTTTGGACTCAGTAAGCCACCGAAACCCTGGGGCACCCACTCACTGCTGTACCTTGGTGCATTATCCCAACGTTTCAGGGGGTATCAGACCAGCAACCTTTTGGCTACTAGGCTCCCCCTGCTTCCCTAACAGACTTTCCATCTTAAAACCGGCACAACTTTGCAACACAGACACATTTGCTACTCCTGTTAAACCAAAAAAATCAAGCAAGCAATTGCAGCAAATTTACTGTTCACTACTGTTACCCACTGTGGAGAAAAACACATAGATAATCTGGAGAACTATAAACTGAAATCAGCAATAAAGATGGCATAGGAGCGGCGATGCAAATCCATACTGAGAGAGGCAGTTTGAATGTCTTTGTTCTGCAGAAGCTTCAACTATGCCATAAATGCATGTGAGACAAATCTTAAGAGAGTTTATCTTACGAATAAAAGATAAGAAACAGGATTTTGTAAAGTCATTCAGTCGAGTGGAATAAAACACAGTACATACTGAGTTGTGCTGTCCTGTGCTGTTGTCCAGTGTCATCTGCATGCATATTGCTTACTGTACTCTACAGAAGAGGTAGACACTGTAAATTACATTCTTAACTGTCAGCATACAAACGTGGCTGTTTGCTATACAATTAACATGAACAGACTATTAAAGAATTTCCAATTAACAATTGTTAGGCATCTCTCCAGTTTAAAGTACCTCTAACACAATATTAACTGTTGCCACACATCAAGCTGCGATATTTGCTTTCCAGTCACATATCTATTTTTTTTAAGAAGAATATTCTCTCTGGGTTATCAACATCCAATGTCAAATGGTCTGGCCCACATTCATAAATTTGACAATTGGTAATCAAGCTGGAGGACGAGACCTGACATTGAAAGTATGCCTCAGTGCTGTGCCCATAGCAACGACCTGTTGCCAAGTCAGCAAAAGACAGAACATTATCATCTGCTATCACAAGACTCCTCATCAAATAATCAAGCTGAGACAATAATAGTGGCCTACATTATTTTTTTAAATGGTATATCTTAAAGCTTGCGTTGTACTTCAAAGGCCAAGCATTGTTTCCCAGGTGTATCTCTTGCTAGCAGCCATATAATCTACTGCATCTTGCTCCTGCACAGACAGTGACCTACTTCTAATCTAATGAAAGAACAGCCCCCCTCTTTCATCAAAGTAGTACACGCAAGGTTACCTGACTTCAGTGTCAACAAGGAGTCATTTTGAGCATCTTCCAAATGCAGGTGTATGTAATATTGTGCAATATTGTACATTTTCAGGAAAACATAGTGTAGTGATAAGACAGTGACTTGTTCATGGGTGATCAGGAAAACAAACTGAACCCACTTCCTATTCATCAAGACAACAACAACTCTCTGAGCTCCAGCATATTGCTTTTTACCTTCATGTATATCTGTTTCTTTATGTATGGTAGATGCAGATGGTTTCATTTTTTGGGGGGTTGCTTTACTTTTAGTAGATGGTGAATCCATTTATCATCTCTCAGGAGCATTCAATCCACATTTTCCATTTCCAGTGAGTGTGGATCACGTGACACACTGCCAATTCAACATGCTGAAAGGTTCACTCCATTACTAAGAGGGTTTTACTCCTCCCAATCAGACAGCAGTGACAGGAGGAGGCACCCCTGCCAACATCACAACACCTCACTTTGCTGTGTCCAATTCCAAACGATCCTCCCATCTTTTCTAATTCAATATCTGATGACAGGAGCAATGCAGCCCAATGTTCAACAGCTAATGCTCTGTGGCACAATTTAAATCATTATTTTGGTTATTATTAAGGTTATTTTGCTGATGTCTAATGCTGGGCTGATTAGATTGAGTGGAATAAATGGAGTTATATTCAAAAACACTATATATACAGTCATTATCTGAACTTTATCATTCAGTATATCCAAATGCAGAGCACTCAGTGTTATGTGTTATCAATTTGTCAACTAAGGACATGACTTACTATTTTTTAAACAGTACTAGTAATTCTCTTCAATTGCACAACACGCTCAGCCTTCCATTGACCTGGTGCTGTCATTCGCCCCTTATTCAGTATGTAGAGCTAAATGGCCTTTCCAATTCAATTACAAACCAGTTACTGCCCAATGTCAGCACGACTACGGCACAACACTCAGCTGTACATTTGGCTCTGTAGGCTAAACAAACTGTGTGATTAAGGGCTCTTATCATCAGGTGGTGTGCATGTCCAGTGCCATTGTGTTTTCACATATTTGTTATAGTGCAAAGACAAAGCACTGTGATGGATGTTTGCAGAGAGACCCACACTGCAACAGTTTGTTGATTAGTTCCACGGAGCTTCAATCCATTAAATCATGTCCAGAATGTAACTTGGTAAATCAATGAAATCAGAAGATATGCTCACCCAGGAACTGCCCATCAAAACTACTCATTCAGGTCCATCCATTACCAGTGGTATGACACCTGAGTGACTGAATACACATGGTCCTGCCAGTGCCAGAGCATGACTTCCCTCCGCTGTTTCATGGCTATAGAGCAGAGACTTTTGATCTAAATTTAGCGTGTGCCTCACCCTTCACACACACACTCATTATCCAAGGCACAGCTGGGGTTGTGGTACAGTGCCAATCGGATGTAGCATCATTTCTTGCTGAAGGAGCAAAGATTTCACTGTGTTGGAAATGAAAAAGAAAATCACAAAATAGATTTTTTATGTAGAAAAATCTTGGGCTATGAGCCCAGCCATCTGGGTTAGGGAAGAACGAGACCAGCAAGGGATATGAGAAAATAAATCTGTGCTTCTGTTGTAGTAGAGTCTGCTGTCAGTTGCCGCCTGCATCACCAAGCTGTGTGTCAACCTCTTAAGTGTCTTTGCTAATGACCTTAGACACCTCTTTAATTCCCTGTATGGACCCATTAAAAGTTTCTGACATCGTTCCAAAAAAGGCCTGACACTTTTCCTCTTCCATAAAAAATTGTTCGTCTTAAGAATGACAAAGAACAGTGTTCTCTGAGCTAAAATAGTTCAGTATGAAAGCAGAAAAGAAAGTCTTCCAGATATTTAAGAATTTTCATTTACAGATAAAAAAAATACAAAAAATTGTGAATGCCCTCTGCAGAGAGGAAGGAGCATCAGAGTTCTACTCCAGTACCTATTGAGAAGTTAAATGCTATGTCCTGCTAGGCTGCTTTCAAATAATCAAATAATTTGACCTTTTTTATGCATGTCATATCGTATGAGCATGGCAGAGGCTACCTTGTTGTCATGCATACAACTCTTTTCCCAGTATCCCTATGAGGAATAGGGTGCTGAATCAAATCCTTTTCTCCTCTTTCTCCTCCTCTCTCTCTCTGTTTAACAGTTCACTATTACCATCCATCTGCTGTTTTCATGTTTCATCAAAGATTCTTCTTCCCCTCGCCAACTTTAAATATTCGCTTCGCTTTGTGTTCTTTCAACAATAGCTTAGAAACACTTGGAAATAATTGAGTCTCGGCGGGCTGACAAAAAAGGGAGCAGTGATCGTGCGCAGAGGAAGTGATCAAATATGGCCTTGAGCCAACCGTCTTTGTAGATGGTCTTTGTATTGCCATTGATCCGGGGGTGGATACACCCAAGGAATACATTACTTATGCACTTTTTCCTCCCCACAGTTGAAAGTAGTGAGTCACAAGCAATAATGTGGTTCACACCGGAGGAGAATAAGCCAGGACCACTGAGATATGGGCAACCCCAAAGACCAAAGACAGTGGCCAGAAAAAAACTGTGGTAGAAGGCTTTCATCTACTAACTGAGCAGTAATTGTCAAGATAATGTACTCCTCAACCTCACCATACACAAGGCAGCCATGTCATCAATAATGTGACCATAAAAAGTTCTTTTAACAAGCTCTGAAACCTTTATCAGTCAATCTTCATACATCCCTGTAGTGAGATGTTAGTCATTATTTCTTAAACTTCCTGCAGGGCAAAACAGTAACTATGTGGTCACTAAACTGTGCAATTTGTTTCTGAGTTCACTTAATCTGAAACTGTTACGTGGCAGCACATTCATAAAATATCGTCCACACAAAATTACAAAAGATGAAACAATAAATGGTTTTTTTTTGTATTTTCAGTGTCTCAGGTCATTAAGATGCTAATTGGCTGAAAAAGGCCAAGCACTTTCCCTCTGTTAAGTAACACAAACATGTTGAAAAGGGTTCCAGATGCAGTCATGTACAATAATCCCATTACTTTGCGTTGAGTGCTTTTAGAAATAATGCATCTTAACATGTTCATAACATCTAAATTATTCAAATTCCTACCAAAGGCAAAGTGTTGCTTTGTGTGTGTGTATGTGTGTGTGTGTGCGTGTGTATGTGTATGTTTGTGTAGAAAGAGTAAAGACACTTTAGGGCATACATTTGTCTTAAAAAAGTTGAGAATGTCAACATAACCCACCTCTGAGATGTGATCTGGCTTGCTTTGCTGAAAATACAGAATACCTGCTTTTGCAGATCATATTTTCATTGTCTTTCCACCAAATAACTTCAATTATTTAATATTTTACATTTACACTACATGGCCAAAAAAAAGACACCCCTTCTAATTAATGGATTCAGCCACACCCATTGCTGACAGGTGTATAAAATCAAGCACACAGTCATGCAATCGACTGAAGTGACAGCTCAGTGGCTTTCAACATGGAACCGTCATAGGATAGGTCACCTTTCTAACAAGTCAGTTCGTCAAATTTCTGCCCTGCTAGAGCTGCCCCGGTCAACTGTAAGTGCTGTTATCTTGAAGTGGAAACGTCTAGGAGCAACAACAGCTCAGCCGCAAAGCTCACAGAATGGGACATCCGAGTGCTGAAGAGTGTAAACGCGTAAAAATGTCCTCGGTTGCAACGCTCACCACCGAGTTTCAAACTGCCTCTGGAAGCAACGTCAACTGTTGGTGGGGAGCTTCATGAAATGGGTTTCCAAGGCCAAGCAGCCAAGCCCATGCCAATGTTACTCCATTGTTCCTTGACCCAAGGCCTATCTGTCCACCAGAGATCGCTTGACAATCAAAGTGTGGCTGATACTGTGACGTCTTTCACCTTGGATTTTCTATTGATGAAGTCTGAGTTTCTGTAGGTGGCACGCTTTTCTTTGTCTGTTCAGCCATGGTGGCTATCGCTGCTCATGCTAACTACCCAGTTCTTCTTTTGTTTATTGCAAACAAGAGGCTGTTGCTTCCTCACTCCTCTGCGGCAGAGTATTTTCCTGGGAAAAATCACCGGGTGTTTAGAACAGTAATATAAAAGCTTTCATTATCTGGGTAAATGGCTGAATCACTATTGTGTTATATCAATCAGCAATAAAGAGTAGCAAAACTGACATTTCTATATATGAAAATATCCTGGATTATTACTGTAACATTATGCAGTACAGATATTGCAGTGTTATATGCATCATATAGCACATCACAAAATAATACACAAACAATACACAAATAATACACATAAAACACACACACACACACACACACACACACACACACACACACACACACACA
>CABFOQ010002676.1:8430-18785 GCA_900660455.1 Gephyroberyx darwinii | reverse complement strand
CAGTTCCTTACGTCGCGCTGATCGCTGATCCGAGCATAGCATTCGTCCATCTTGTTGTCCAAAGACTGGACGTTAGCCAGTAAAATACTGGGGAGAGGTGGGTTGAAGTACCTTTTCCGAATTCTGTTTAGTATCCCGGCACGTTTGCCTCTTTTCTTCCTCCGTCGGCGTGTCCGTAAACAAAGCGGCGGCAGAACAAAGGGGGCTCCGCTCGGACTTTGAGACGTAGAAAAAGTTCCAAAGTCCGACTCGAAAGATGCCGATCGGATGCGTAGCAGTGTGTCCCGGTCATATTGGATCAGGGAAAGTGTTGTGTGCATAAAAAAAGAAATAAATAACACAATTACAAAATAAAACCTATGGAGTTGGAGCGGAGCCATCGTCAGTGCGACCGTTCGCTGACGCGCACCGTAGTAGTGGCAATGATGGCAATGATCCCTAGTAGGGCGCGTCATTCAGAAACCTTGTTGAGTATCACTATTTACAGATGAGATCCTCCTGCTATTAAGGGTTCGTAACACCTAAATGAGGCCCTTGATTATTTCTGCCATTAATCTCAGGGCCTGACATAAACGTAAGCCCACAGTACTCATGTAGGCAAAGAGGCTATGTCATCGGGACCCGGTGTAAAATCAATTGAGGTTTAGGGGGTGTCTGAAAGCTCCCCGATGGATTTCCAGTTTAATCATGGGGAATATATTGCCTTTCTAATACATTTACTCTGATAAAATAATGTACATTGCAGACAGTGAGGTGAAATAAATTCCACACCTGTTTCTGGTTAATACTGAAGCAGTAACGTCCCGTGGCTTTCTGTTATTCTGCCCTTTGTTCCTGGACAGAGAGCTGATTTACGGCCCAGTGGTGATTAAACAGCAACCAGAACTCAGTCGTCCCATAGCCTCCACCTAACGTCCAACCCTGCTGAAATAAAAAATTCTCTACTTCCCTCTCTGCAAATTTTCCTGACACCTGACACCACAAATACAGAATGAGCAAGGGAACAGTTTTCTACCCAGGAATGACTCAGCTGCCACGGGAAAGCTGATGGAGGCTGGAGGGTTATTCATGTCTAGGCTTGGACCGGAAGACCAATATGAAGTGGATTTAATAGCTCCCTATATATATAAATATGTGACAGTATATTTCACATCAGGCTCGTTATAAAAACACATTGTTCTCTAGGTACGAGAGCCTGTATTGTGCACCAGTCAGTAAGTTTTGCTTCTACCTCAGCTTGGTTGCTGTTGCTAGAAGAAGCTGAGCTGGACACATCCTGCACTTTTATATTATTGGTTTGAGAGATTGGTTTCAATATATATTTCAGTATGCACGGCATTAGGCCTGTTAGCACCTAATTTATTAGTAGAACTGTTGCTATCAAAGCTAATTAACGCTCAAGCCACCAACCAAAGGAACATGGAATACACAATCCAGCTCTATAACTATGTGGATCAGAAAAGATCCACATAGCTCCTTTGAAACCTGGGAATCTCTTCTCTAGGATACTATATGAGTCTGCAGATATCTGCCCGGCATTCCGCTGATCTACAATCGCCCCTCCAACCCCTCTCTCCCTGTGGTTATTTCACTAAGAGTCTGCCCTATTACATAGCTGCACCAGCCCATGCATGTGAGCAAAAAAGTCAATATTGTCAGTGGCAGCTAGAACTAGGGAAAAGAGACTTGTGCCATGTTTTCCCCACTTGACACGAAGAAATGATGACAATTTCATGCTGTCCTGTATTTCCCCTCTTGGTGAGAAGCCGAGAGCAGAACAGATCAGAGATCCATACTAAATCAAACTGAGCACTCCATCTCAGAGAACAGGAATCCATTTTGGTGAGTCCTAGGCAAAGAAATCAATAGATCAAAAACCCACCAAGGAGGTCAAGACAGGGCCATTATAACTAAGTGTTTTGAGATGACCAATAATTAGCGTTATCAGCGGTTGCATGTGATAAGCCGGAGACAGTCTGGGAGTTAGAAGGAGGATAAGCTCAGAATCTCTTAGTTTATCAGCCAGAGAGGAATTTTATAATTCTATAATTCTTCCACTGGCTTGCAGTGTTAGTGTCGATAGGTTTCTTTTTAAACAAAAGCCAAGTGTAATCATACCTGAGTTATTCAGGGTTATGCAAAACGAATGGAATCTGTTACACACAGGGGTGTGACAAATTACATATAACAGGATTACAATAAACTTGCAAAAAAAAAAAAAAAACAATGAAGAGGAAAAACAGAGGTTAGAACAAAGAAAATGAAACCGGGTGGATTGTGAGTTTATGGATAGATAGATAGATGGCTCTTTATTGTCCCCGAGGGGAAATTGCAGTTATGCAGCAGTACAGAAGAGAGAGAGAGAGAGGCACACATCACTATACAATAAACAAATTTAAGGGCAATATACAAAAAGAAAAAAGAAATATACAAAAAAGATATATACATAGAAGTAGTGCAAGGAATAATAACTTAGTGCAATTTAGATTGTGCTCTTGGGTTGGATGAAACGGTACTGAAGGAGCTTCTCAGCCCGTTCATCTCATCATAGAGGGGGTGGGATGGGTTCTCCAAGATGGATCTGATTTTAGACCTCATCCTCCACTCAGCTACCTCTTCCAGACTGTCCAGGCTCTCTCCATTATTATCTCTGGATATTATTAGGGAAGAAGATAATATTCTGAAGAAGCCTAGAATGTAGCAAATGCCTATGACGTAATAAAAAGCTAATGTCATAAAAACCTAATAATGTAATAAAATCTTGAAACAATAATGTAATAAACTCATTACGGCATTAAACATTTTTATCGAAAAAAACAAAACTTACATTAGTAATATGTGATTATGTAGTGGTTGGTTACCAAGACAGCAATGTAATAACCAGTCAAAAACATACTCAGTTATGTTATTGGCAATAAATTATTGCCTTATTGCCTTTTTATTACATTATAGTATTTATCACATTTAGTTTTATTACGTTATATGATACGTTATAGGCTTTATGCCATTTAGTTTTATTATGTTATAGGCAGTTACTACATTTAGCTTTATTACATTATAGGCAGTTGTTACATTCTAGGCCTCCTCAGAATGTCTCTATGTGATCAATGTGTAGTATTTCTAGGTGTGAACTCCCACACTACACAACCAGCGTTGGGATCATTTGTTCCAGATTACCAATTACTTGTTTGCAGTCAGTAATATAATCCACTGGATTACTTCAACATGTCAAATATTATTTGTGCCGTCATCCCAGATACAACAACAATACACAGCTAAACATTTCAGTTGCATGTTGGCATCCAGGCACCGGAAGGCATGGAGAAACCTTGATAAGAAGCTTGGCTGCAGAGAGCTGAGTGTTTCCAATCCCCTCCACTCCCAGATGAGTCTGCTCAGTAAAGCATATGAGACTGTACGTGAGAGAATGAACATGGCTGAAGTCTGCTGAATCTGTAATCCACCCTGCTGTCCTCGTCCGGCCCAGATCTGCACAGTCATCTGTGTTCACAGTGAGGCTCCAGATAAGTAACCCACCCGTTTTGAGATCTCATTGATGCTAATTCTGCCCTCCCTCACCAGTATGCTCTTGTTATGCGAGCA
This sequence comes from Gephyroberyx darwinii, assembly GCA_900660455.1. Lineage (NCBI taxonomy): Eukaryota > Metazoa > Chordata > Actinopteri > Trachichthyiformes > Trachichthyidae > Gephyroberyx > Gephyroberyx darwinii. The sequence continues at coordinate 15,182 of CABFOQ010002676.1, read as the reverse complement.
GACAAAATGTCAACCTGGCTTCAGGTCTGGCATTTGGTTTTCGTTTTAAAGAGAAGGGAGATAACCAGAAAAAAAAAACAAAAAAAAAACAACTAATTAAAAACATGTGTGACTTGTATTCGGAGTTTTAGTTAAACAGAGCTGCTCTGGAGGCAGAGATAATCCTGTTGGTTAAATTAAACCTCAATGGGCAGAGCCAAAGTACCACAGTTTTGTGGAGCACAAGTTAGCTTAGGCAAAGGAAAAGAACTCACCAAAATATAAATGACAATGATTTATCTTTTTCATTCATTAATGACCATGGCATTCATGATCTTAGAAGGTCAGCAGGCTAGCCAACTGACTTATCTAGGTTAATAGAGTTTGAACTTGTGCAGACGTGCACTAGTGTGTCACGCAGACAGAAACAGGTTCAGACCAACAGTGGAAAAGAACACCTCGGATCACCTTGTTTTTTGCAAAGAAGGACTCTTTTCAAGAAACTCCCTATTGCTGCCAAGGTAGGACAAGTGTACCGTTCAGTTAAACACCACCTCAGCTATGAATGATGCAACCAAAAATCCTTCCCAACTCCAACATTGCAAAGAAAACCTTGTGTGGCAGGACCAAAGCCAGCAGCATCACCGAGTGTCTGTTTGTCTGTTCTTGTTTACCCTTATAAAAAAAAGAGCATGACAAGAATGACACTGAGACAAGCGAGGCCACTGCAGCATGCATTACCGACAGTCTGAGTCTTCAATGGTCTTCTGCTAGACAATGTCTCCACTTATGTGGCCGACAACTCTTCTGTAAACTTTGGGAAGCAAATTTTGCCTTAAAAACGGAATAAGTTTTAAAGTGGAAACACTTGTGATGGAAACTTAGAGTGAATTTTTCTACTCTGCCAAGAATGCTGCTTGTCTGGCTTCCTTTTTTAAATTTTGGGATCTGGATTACCAAGTGCTACCAAGTGTCACAAGGTGGCTGTCACTTTTGCCAGCCATAGAGCACATCTTCCGAAAGCTGGCCTGCTCTATGCGTTCTCCAGAGGAAACAGAGTCGCTTTATTTGTGTTATATGTATGTTCTAACAAATGTCATGAGCCTGTTCCATGACACAGAGATGAAGCTGGAGAGAAGCTTCTGGCTCCAAAGCTAGCAGGTCAGCTCTCCAACTGGCCCCTCATGACGACAGGCCTGCCGCTGGTCCAGTTCTTTCTCCACTCTTTTCTCTCCAACTGAAAGACAGTCCCGCCAGTCTGCCATAGAGTTCTACGGGAGAACAGCTAGAGCTATCCTCAGCAACGGTTCTTCTGTGGATGCAAGAAAGTTCAAACAGGAGACAGCTGCAATGGCGACCGCATTATCTATCTATCTATGCATTATCTATCTGGAGGTATGGCATGTGGTTCTGTCTTCAAGCCTTCTTGGTAGGTTCTCTCATCAAGTCAAGGTCAATTCTCTCTTGACGCACTAGCAACACGGCCCAAGCTGGAGACTCTTGCTGATGGCCTACAAAATGACCCGTGGAGAGTTGCATGACTTTTTTGAAGAAGGACCCAGACCTGCTGTGACCCGCAAAATGCCAGGGGAAGTACAGATTCAAATGGAGGGCCAACTGAGAGACAACAATAAATAAATACCTTATCACTGTTGAGCAAATTACTGTGGTTACTGAGTGTCATCAGTCTAAGGCCTTTCAGCAAGCACTGAAGTGAGATGCTGAATGGATACAGTATCACATCGTAGCACATTAACGCAGTGCTGACATGGCCAAGTGCGTCCCATTAATGCAAAAGTATTATCACTGTCATTGAATCCAATACTGGTTGGTTTTTGTTGTTGTTGTGTCGCTGTAAGTGAGATGTTTGTTTATTAAGTCTGTATAGTTGCCTGCCACCAGTATCCAAATGAATCTCTCTCTCTCTCTCTCTCTCTCTCTCTCATTCACTAATGTGTGTGGCAGTGGTAGTTGAGGGTTGAGCAATACAGGCATTATGAACTTGTGACCTTGTACGTGTAGAGTCATTGCTGTTGTGTGTAAATCACAATTCATGTCAGATAAGAATTATCTTCTGTGAAAACTTACTATAAAAATACAATTACGTTATACGTTGTCTCATTTTGCAGTTAAGTCTTCATTTTTGTTTAACATTTTTCTCTGTTTGGCCAATCAATCGCAGGATTACAAAATGAAAAATTCTGAATTTGAAAAATACACCATCAAACATGCATAAAGCTCAGTCCATGCTTTTAGACCATCCATTGTACTCTGAGCTGCTTACCCTTCCCTCTGGCTCCCAGTTCAGACTACCAAAGATAAAGATCAAAAGATCAAAAATCATTTAGTCCCTCAGGTGTTCATTTACTGAACAGTCTTTCAAGATAATGTCACATTCTTCATTTTGATACAAGCACTTTAGAAAGCACTTTTTACTTACTTATTTTTACTCTTCATGTATTTATGTATGCATTTATGTTTGTGTGTACAATGTTGTATTTTGTTTTGAACGAATGAACGAATGAACCCACAGACTGAACCGAACAGGTTTATGACATCACAAAGCACAAGCACAAAAAAGGCCTATAACTAAAACTACAATCTGCCACGTGTGTGAGCAGTTTTGTTTTTTTAATAAATCAACTCCAGAATAACAAGACAAGGGGTTCACACATTCCACTCTTCATTAAGCACTTCTGACAGTGCGATGCTTTCATGTGTCAACACGCTGGCAAATAAATTAGCATGTGACTGCCCTTAAGAGCCAAAAGACTTGAGTCATTTAGCTTAAAAAAAAAAATTTCAAAGGGAGTTTTTGGAAGAGTCCTGTCTTGGTGTTGAGGGTTTAAATGGAGCTGGAACAGAAGGAACAGAAGGCGGACAGGAGCGACCCGGTGCTCTATAATGAAATAAGACAGGTAGTGATTTATCTTGGATGCACTTGAATTGAATTAATGTCAAGAAGCAAACGCGGGGACAATCCAGATGTTTACCTGAACAGCCACGGGGGGTTTCTACCAAGTCTGGCATCTGCACAACCTTCATTTAAATGTACCTGTAAACCCTCAAAGCGATCTGAGCGCTCGGGGGAAAATACGGTGTGATGATCACGTAGGCCGATTCGGCACAAAGGCCACGGGGGTTGATTAGAGGCTTTGCAGAACCAATTAAGAGCAGGCAGGGAGAGCAGGAGATGTTTCGAATCAGCATATTGCAGGAGCAGGGGCTTATATAACTCAGACCGACAAGGATGAAGATGCAAATTGCTGCAACTAGCAAGCTCATATTGGGGGGGGGAGAGCAGCACATTAGAGATTACACAATGACATATTTCAATCCATTGCCCTTTGCCTTTGATTCATTACAGCCAAAATAAATTGCTTGGACTGCGCGGTTCCCCCAATCGCATCTGACTACAATAGGCAGTGAGTCTTGATATACAGCCTCCCCATCCTAGCCCATAGAACCGTTATTTGTCGCTGTTATTTTGCTGTGTAAATGAGCTCCTATATCTACTGAGAGCAGCATAATAAATAAGAGAAAGGGTAATATTGAGCTTTCGTGGTTTATTACATCTCCATACGGTCAGCTGATGAAATACAATAACAATAACAAAGCTGGCAGTAACGTAATTAATTCGGAATGAAAAATATGTTGCGCTGCATGCACAGCATTGTGTTGTAATGCTGTAAACATAGGATGAAGGAGAAGACTAAAGAGATGGTGGGGGATCTGGGGTCTCCATGGTCTTGATAGAGAGAAGATCAGTAATGTTCATTTTCAACTTTATAAATTAAAAAAAATACTAAAATCTACAATAATAAAAAAGCTAAAAGTGGTTATCTGAGTAATTAGAAGAAGAACACTTTATTAATCCACATGATGACACACACACACAGCATGCAGAAAGTGGTGACCGCCAAACACACATATGCAGGGAGGGTGGCTGCGGAAATTAGTCCTCTGCATTTAACCCATCCTTTACGCTGCCCCTCCAGGGGCAGTAATATGTAATATGTAATAAATATGTAATATGTAATAAAACAAAATTTTGCAATTAAACAGAATTTGTACAAAATGGATCCTTTCACACAACCACAAGAAATGTGAGTTACCTGTCCGGCCAAACCAGCTTCGGCAGGGGGTCGGTGGGGAAGGTAAGCCTCCTGGTGGGATGCTGATATCACAGCGTCACGTGCCTGCCTGAGGCTGCAGCCAAACTGCGATTACAACACAGCTCGGTGGATGTCTGGCAGCATTCAGCTTCCTCCCCCGGAGCCTGGCGCCGTGGCGTGCCCCGTCATATTCCCGACCTTGTCCAAGTCTCAAGGACCACATTCACAACACCCAATCTCCTGGACAACCCACGGATCCTGCTCGGCCTCCAGGAAGCAGAGTTTTTCAATACTGATGTTTTTGGATTGAAGCTGCCGATAGTTCACAAGTATTTCCCTCAGAAATCTATTCTTGTCAGTGTGGAAAAGGATCATTGGACACTAAAACTCTCCATTGAAACCCAGGATGATAATGATCATAAATATCATCATTACTCAATTCTACAATCAGTATATAATCAATCAAACTGCATCCTATCCATCATATCAGAGGTGGTTGACCATGCCATTTTTAAGAAAAAGAACAATATATGCCCAAAAATCTGTCTAAGCCTATCAGGAACATAAAGGAATTAGACTGAAATCGAAGCTAATTTAAATCATAGTGGAAGCAATGATATAGCGAAAGTAGGAGCAAGCAGGACGATTTTTCTATTGTATTCTATTGTATGCATTGTCTGATCATACCTACTGTTGGTTTTCTTTCTTGCGTTTTTGTATTTGGTTTGTTTTGGTTCAAACTGCCCTGTTACAGGCCAGCCAAGGCATTATGCTAGGATTTCCAAGCATGAGGACCTGCTGGCTATTGGATGTCAACACCCATCTCCTTATACCCATAATCCCTTGCATTTTGGAGTCGCTTCCTCTGGTTGGTTCGGATTACGTTTTCACTCCTAACAAAGCGCACCGCAGTTCTCTCTGAAGAGCACCGAGATAATTAACTGGTGGTGTTTCAACTATCTGGGACAAGAAGCAGTTGGACAGTTTATAATGTTAGGGCTAAAAAGGCTTGTTAGAATGAAAAGGGCCACACGATAAGCCATTAAATTAGCTTTTTTGTAAAATGTATTTCATCTCCTGAGCTGCTCTCCTCCTAGAGCCTTTCAAGGAAAAGTGATGTACATGCGCACACACACACTCGGACAAAATCGACCCGTCTGTCCGCTGTAGTTTGGATTTCTGATCGGCTATGCTTTTGTTTGGACTTCAAAAGCACTGCTCGCTGTTCATCTTCCCAGCTGAGTTCTCAGTTCGGGAGGAAATGAAAAAAAGAAGCCGCCTGACTACACGGACACTGGGGAACAACAAACACAGACGGAGATAGCGCTTCCTTCCAGTGGTATGCGTTCAGGTGCTGATGTAACACTGAAGCTCACTTAAAAAACAAAACGGTGTAAAAAGGTAGACCATTAACAACAGCCAAAAATATAGATTAAAGCGTTCCTCTCCAGGAGGGTTTAATAGATTTCTAGCTTGATGAGTAAATAACAACATCTCCAAACTATTGCATCAACATTGCCGGAGGACCATTAAACAGGCAGATTATTAATTATGTCTTTGACCACCTCATTTAATTTCCCAGGCGGCGGTGGAAAATAGGTTTCCTTTAATTCCTTTTCATTTATTCAAGTCGTCTAAGGCGCTCATAACACTAAACACTGCAGACCCCCTTGTTAAGGGCCTCCACTGCGTTTCAACCATGGTATTTTGGGCTCCGCGATGCTCAGAATTTCCTACAAGTCAGATAAAAATCACGTTCATATCCCTCAAAAGCAGAATTTGCAAATGGCCATTAAAGATGTTTGCATGCCACGCTCACATACAGTGAGTCAGGAGGAAGAGAGGAGGGCTTTTATTTTGAACACTAGTATATATAATCATGTCTAAACAGCATTGAAAATCAAGTATGCAGTGGCAAGGAATGTAAAAAAAAATATCTGACAAACAGCAATTTGGCCCTAACTCCCAGCAATGCCTAATCAAAGGAATGCAGCGTGCTGTAATTTCCAGCCCACATGAGATTTTCTGGGAGCACGAGGAGGAGGAGGAGGAGGAGGAGGAGGAGGGATGCAGCTGCCTGGAGCTCAGGAAGACCTCTTCAGATCTGGTACACCAAACCTCAAATCTGACAGTGGGGTGGTTGAAGGAGCTGACAAGTGGTTGAAGGAGGTTTGGGTCTCATCCACAGAAATGTCCAAACAAAGTTAGGCTCTTGTACCTGGAAGACACGCTGGAGGTTGCTCGACTGCACAAGAGACTTAAAAAATCTGCAAAAAATGCTAGAAGAAGAGCCAGCAGTCTTGAAGAGAGACGGCTCCCTAAATGGGACATTGTTTCATCTGCGTGGTTTGCTCGACTCTGAACTGCCTCCGCCATTACGCCGTGAACTTCTGCTACTGTTAAAATTACATGCTACAAATGCTGCATCGTCAAAGCGGGGATGCAATGCTGACAATCTGTTCCACTGCACTGCCAATGGGCAGAGAGGAAGTAAAGCACCAGGCGGCGAAGACATTGCTCACCAACACACACACACACACACATAAAGCACATTACCTAACAGGCCATTCCAACCTGCGCAAAGGCAACAAAAAGGCATGTGATGAAAATTGAATAAAATCAGCAATTGGAGGATTATATGCACATCATCTACTGCAC
>CABFOQ010002666.1:3813-22934 GCA_900660455.1 Gephyroberyx darwinii | reverse complement strand
ATAACATTAAAACCACCTGCCTAATATTGTGTTGGTCCCCCTCGTGCCGCCAAAACAGCTCTGACCCGTCGAGGCATGGACTCCACAAGACCTCTGAAGGTGTCCTGTGGTATCTGGCACCAAGACGTTAGCAGCAGATCCTTTAAGTCCTGTAAGTTGCGAGGTGAGGCCTCCATGGATCGGACTCGTTTTTCCAGCACATCCATTCCTGAATAATTTTTGCAGTGTGGCAGGGCGCATTATCCTGCTGAAAGAGGCCACTGCCATCAGGGAATACCGTTGCCATGAAGGGGTGTACTTGGTCTGCAACAATGTTTAGGTAGGTGGTACGTGTCAAAGTAACATCCACATGAACGTCAGGACCCAAGGTTTCCCAGCAGAACATTGCCCAGAGCATCACACTGCCTCCGCCAGCTTGCCTTCTTCCCACAGTGCATCCTGGTGCCATCTCTTCCCCAGGTGAACGACGCACACACACTCGGCCGTCCACATGATGTAAAAGAAAACGTGATCCATCAGACCAGGCCACCTTCTTCCATTGCTCCATGGTCCAGTTCTGACACTCACGTGCCCATTGTAGGCTCTTTCGGTGGTGGACAGGGGTCAGCATGGGCACCGGTCTGCGGCTACTACGATGCACTGTGTGTTCTGACACCTTTCTATCATAGCCAGCATTAACTTTTTCAGCAATTTGTGCTACAGTAGCTCTTCTGTGGGATCGGACTTGACGGGCTAGCCTTCGCTCCCCACGTGCATCAATGAGCCTTGGGCGCCCATGACTCTGTCGCCGGTTCACCGGTTGTCCTTCCTTGGACCACTTTTCGTAGGTACTAACCACTGCATACTGGGAACACCCCACAAGACCTGCCGTTTTGGACCCAGTCGTCTAGCCATCACAATTTGGCCCTTGTCAAAGTCTCTCAGATCCTTACGCTTGGCCCTTTTTCCTGCTTCCAACACATCAACTTCAAGAACTGACTGTTCACTTGCTTCCCAATATATCCCACCGCTTGACAGGTGCCATTGTAACAAGATAATCAATGTTATTCACTTCACCTGTCAGTGGTTTTGATGTTGTGGCTGATCGGTGTAGATGCTCCCAAGAATATGTGCTTCATACTTTCCAAGTGCGACTCAAGTAATCTGTAGTGGGCAGCAAATTGTGAGACAGATTTTTGAAGATCGCTGCTGTAACCTATCCTGTTCTTCACCTCCACAGGCTGCGCTCAATATACTAAAGTTACTCTCAGAGTTGGACCAGCAGCCCAATGAAAGGACAGGAAACGGACCAATCTCTGGGTAAGCTGTGACTCACTTTTTCGTGCTTGGCTGATTTCATTACCGACAGTGACACTAAATCAGACTCATTTTCCATAGGTGTGGCAAGCAGGATATGGAAGGCAACTCACTCCTCAAACAGGCTAACTCAAGCACCTTGGCACAGACTCTGGATGGCACTGTTTAGATGCACAGGTTTGGTTGTCTGAAAAAGCACTAGAGAAAACTCAGACACTGTGTTCCTAGGCTGTTTTAGTAGGCTCTAAACAATCACTGTTCATATCCATTGTTCCTAAATGTTCACAGTTAAACAAGATTGATTGATAGAAAAAATTACGTTTCTTCTCCTTGATGTTGTTTAATTGTATACATTATTTATTATTTTGTTGCTTTGTAGGAATGGTAGCTGCATCCTAGTCAATGAAATGGGGGGTTTTGCTTTGCTGAAAAGGAATGAAAAAAATTTAACTGTGAAAAGAAGTTTTGTTTTGCCTAGAACTTTCTCTTATTTCCTCTCAGTGAGACTTGCTTTGTCTTGTTTTTAAGTGTTTTACGTTTTAACCCCACTGAGGTGGGTCATTGAAGTAGATTGTTTAAAAAGAGGTTTGGACCCCATGGAAGTCTAGGGTGCAGCTTGTGAACCACTGTTGATTTTCCTAGAGTGCTTTATATCAACAACCACAAGTGAAGCGTTTATCTACATTACCATGTAGGGCTGGGAAGGTTTCATAAATGTAGCGTGTGTGATGTAATGTGATGTTGTCCCCACTATGTCTGACGGGGCAGTATTAAGTCTCTTGTTGAGTACGTTCTAAGCACGATGTTCCTCCTTATGCCCCCTTTCCCTCCCTAATGTCACCCCTGCCCTACTCTGGTCCCCATGGAATGTAAGTAAAACCTGTGTGCTATCATGCACTAAACATCAAGACATCTGTTATCTTGTCTTGTTCTTTATCTTAACATATAATATAAAAAAGGTAATCTAATTCATGAAACCCACAGCAGGGTTAGCATGACGTTACAGGATGTGAGCATCATGGTGCAGAGTTTTCTTTTCATAATCATGCAATACTGGGTCAGTTTTACCATTCGTGTTGTGGCATCACTGCTCCCTTTTGTTCACTTGCACATCCTGTTAGCAATCCATAAAAGCACACCGCAGCACAAAAATACCATTTGCTCCAGTCAGACATATTGAGACTGACCTAGTCATTTGTGTTTTTGAATAAGAGAGCTCTACCGTGAGTCATGGCAAGATGTGGCACTTGTCAGTCACAAGTATAATCTTGTGGTTTCTATCTTAATGGAGAACAAAGATCAAGCTAGAACTGTATTTAGAAGCCACATCTAAAAAATGTATGAATGAAGCATTCAGTATAAATGTTAAATCCCCCAATCATCAGTCATTACCAGTCATTGCTACACTTTGTCCTAAGAAATGTAGTGGATGTAAGTGGGTCTAGAAGTTTTCTTGGGAAATTCTATATAGTTTATAATGAAGTGAATTGACACCCCTGGGTCTCAGTCCATAATGTCAGTTTTATGACAAACCCTCAAGTCCTTTCCAAACAATTTAGCTTCATGTGCCACTGCTGTTCTGCCATTCTGACATTTAGTATCCGGTTGATTAAACTTGCACACAGACACCAGTGTCAACGGAGCTAGAATAAAAAAGCATTTACAGTTTCAAATTCAAACCCTTATTGACGAAAATGTCTCAATGCTTTTTGAGTAATATAAAGTACAGAAGTGAAAATAAAGCGCTTAAAGAGGAATCTGTAGTAAATTAAAATATATTTGCTAAATGTTCCTTTCACAGCATACATTAATAACCATCTAGGAATATGCTAAATGCCATGCAGGACTGACAAAAACAGAGAAATTCTCAAACAGCAGATTTAAGACTATACCAGACAACTTTAAAGATCTCCTATCTTGTAAAATTTCTTAACCTATTTCAGTGGCATAATTGTTCCTAAAAGCTATCGAGAGAGAACCCAGTTTGTGGGGCCCATATGCTTATAGGACTATGTAGGATGCCATATGTACTGGGCACTGAAATGGGTTGAAATAGACTTGTATAAGAAGCTGTGTGGAATGGTGTGAGAATTTCTTAGTATGTTCAAATAAAACTTTAGGTCTTATTCTAGCTGTTTCCTGTCAGCTCGATGCAGCTGACACATAATCAGGGTGGCTGTTGAATAGGTAGCGTGTAGTTGATTTTCATTGGCTATCACCTGATCCATTGCTGAGAATGAGGCAGCGTTATTGTGGCTCTGTCATGGTACTCACAGCCCTGGTATATTAATGAATACATTGAAATGACCAAATGTTTCTGAATATGGCTCAACATCTTAAGAATTTGATTTGTCTTGGTCACAAAAGACACATGAGCACTTTGACAACATCTCATATTTTATTGTATGTAAACATAATACAGCAGCTGGATGTAACAAACCGGCGCATCATTAACTAGATATAGATGGTAAACCACTCTTCCCCATTTGGCCAGGATTCAATCACTCTTAAGGATTTAGTAATTACTTGTGCAGGTGTGTCCAGTTTGAAGGGACTTGATTTTGATATTGATGCTGATGACTACTTGGCTGAGCAGTCATCCAGCACATGCTACTGAGTTTTCAGTCTCCAAATACCAAGTCCCTTCCCTCTGGCCTCCGTGTTTCTTTCACTTTTCACCTTTCTCACTTGATTCAATCCTGGCTGTAGTTTGTCAGTCCAGCCTAGTGCTGTCCTGCATAAGCAGAGGGCCATCTCTGGCCATCTTTTCCCATTATATGATACATCAGACGCCCTTTTGAATGACATCCAACTTTAATTTGAAGGTTTTCACTCCCAAGTGGGTAAGTGGGTTGAATTAACTGCACTTAGGTATGACTATGCAAGCTCGGAGGGGCCACTAGACACCCGTGTCTTCATGGTATCAATGAAGGGGTACATGCACTTGTCGGATCCCATGAAACGATAAGTAACCACATTGGATTCCCATGGCAACAATCTGCAGGAAGAGAACAGGTACAATAGAACATCAGCTGACTGAGCAACTATTAACTAAACAGAAAATATTGAGTCAAATATGTCGACGAAAATGGTGAGGAATCCAATGCAAATACACAAACATGAAAAAATGTTAAATGCTAACACACTTATTAATAAAGATGTGCCTTGGTACTCACGCTCGGGATAGGAAAGGCAGGTAGGTGAGCCGTGGGATGCACACTAGTGGTTGGTCTATCAGAATGGCATTCATGGCCTGCTCTACACAGTACTGGGGCTCCAATGGCGGTAGGAGCAGTTCCACCTCCTTCCTAACAGTGGCACCAAAGGACAAACAGGCTGTCATTTGCAGATGTTTTTATCTGTTGGGTCCAGCCACTTAGACAGTTGGCATGACAGCTGACATTAGTACTGCAGCTTAAATTCTCATGGCCAAGAAAGCATTTTCCCCATAGACGGCCCATAGCAAAGACACTTTTGTGAAACTTTTAAATAAGTGTGTTGAATATTATCAATTTTAAAAAAAAAATTGTCTCAGGGCACAAGCAGTGCACACACCTTTGAGCCTAAGAGAGAGCTTTCAGGTGACATAACAGATGATTTTGTTTCTAAAGATTCAAGATTATTTGTCACATACACAGTTCTAACGGTATAAAAGTGCAGTGAAATGCGTGGACTAAACTAAACAACTCAGCCATCTCAAAAGTATGGAATAGACATGATTACTTTCTGTGCTGTTTTTATCTGTTTTCACTTTATATTGTATATGCACTGATACTACCTCGCCACTTATATTGACCGAGGGGTGGACAGCAAGCAAAATTTGGACCCCCGACAACAGAAAGCAGCCAGGGTATGTAGAGTACTTGAAACTTTGCTTCAGCATTTTATATTTTGATTCTATCATGATTACATTGAATCCCTCTGCATCAGGCTTGGCAACCAGCACGGTCACTGACGGTGATAAATCTAGTTTTTGAAAACTTTTTGTGCAGTGGTCATTGGTCAGTGTTTTTGGTCACAAATACCCAATTCCTGCTGTAAATACTAGGTGGGGGGCAAATCTACAGGCTCTTGGATAGAGCCTTGCTTGAGACTAATTGCCTTTCGCTTTACTGCATCGGACGAATTTGTTGCTCAAGTTGAAAAATATGAACTCAAGCGAATGCCTCTTTGCCTCAATTTGTGCTGCCTCGAGCCAAGTTGTGTACATCTCGCTCTATTTACATCCTTCAATTGACTTTGCAGGCATTCATGCTTCCTCTACTTTTTTCATGTTCTGTCTGAACATAGGGTACAACATAGAACTGGTGACGATCTAAATCGATACTTGTGTCCTTGTGGAGAACATTCTTGGGGAGAACAAAAATCCCAAGAATACAACAACATCTCCACTTTGAGATGTTAGATGTGATGTGTTGTTCTCTTGTAGGCCAATTAATACATTCTTAATTAATCTTAATACATTCTTAATTTGTTAATCGATTATTTTGTTTTGTTTTGTTTTGTACTTTGACCATTAGATATTACATCTAATGTGTCAAGGAGGACACAAGAATGGACAAGAATGGATGTTGAGAAAGACTTGTGTATGTGTTGGGTGAGCAAGTTAGATTGAAATGAATGGGCAGGCATTTTGCCATAATTTATCCAGGTTTCATAATACATCCATGGTTAGGTCTAAATCAGTCCACACATTTGTCAACACACATATTATACAAGATAGAAATAGTAGAATGTGATTGAATTAATATGAAGACAATTGTTTAGTTTTTCATCTCTTTGTCTTTGAAAGATAGAGACTACTTTTTGACTCACCGAATCTTGCAGCCTTCAAACATGCCTGTGTCCACAATGTAGGGACACACTAGAGTAGTCTTGACTCCATCGATCTCCTCGGCTAGCAGCTCATGGGCCATAGACTCATGGAAGCCCACTGCAGCAAACTTACTGGCACAGTAATCCTGTAAATAAAGACCACACATCAAGGCATGTGTCCCATATCTTCACCAGTATTAAATATTTGTAAAAAATAACTTGTGATTACAAAGACTGTTCTATTATTAGTTATTTGTTTGATGTTACTTCAATTTTGTGACTTTTACAATGAATTTTAGCAGAGCAGTATATGAAAGGCCATAAAAGGCAATAAGGCAATAAAGCCTGTCTGTGTTTATAATACTGTGAGCTCCCTGGTGTCTCCCTCCCTGATTCACCTCCACACAAGCTGTGCTGAAGAGACCAAGGACGCTGGCAATGGTCACTATGTGTCCATGATTCTGGGCCTTCATCTGAGGGAGGAAGGCCTTCACTGTCTGACACACACACACACACACACACACACACACACACACACACATATTATGAGAGTACAATAAGATGTGAGGCAGCAAACTGGATATTGTTCACATGACTCATGGCTCTTAAAGGTTGCTCTATGTGAAGGAAGCTTATGTTGCACAGGCCTGGTTTCCTATTAAGAGGATTGTTGTGGGTATCCAATAGTCCTTAAATTGGCTCACAGGGCGAGTGTTGCTCTGTTAAGGGGATAAACCTATTAACGCTGTACAATTTACACGTGTCATGTGTCACAGTACGCACAATAACCTGCTCTGTATAGTAGCTGTTGCAGAAAGGCATTATGGTTCTCTTAAGGTTTGCAATGCAGAGGCTTAATTTCAGCATTCCAAGTTTCAAGCAAATGCCTCACTGTGGTCAGTGCATGTGCTTTAAGAGTCTGACACCTACAAACTAGGGCCAACCTGATGAAAACTGAAGACACGACTTTTACTAAAAATGACACACAGGATCAAATATTTGTATTCACTTATAACTGACATATTTCACACGGTATACTCCACAGGTCTGTGCTGATCAGAAAAAACCTTTATGATGATCAGAAAAGCAAAACAGATTCTAGATCAGCATCCAGATGCAAGATAATTACCAGCAAAATGTTTATTGAAGAGGTTTCAGTTTAAGTAAGACTGCCTGTGTACACATCCAACAATCTAAACTGATGAATTTCCAAACCTATTGCCGCTCCTCAATCCATAAGCCTACCCCATGTTGACCACAGAGTCCTCACCCAGAATAGGGCATGGCAGTTGACCTTCATCGTCCTCTCCATCAGTTCATCAGGGCAGTTCAACATGCGCTGCCCAGCCACCACACCAGCATTGTTCACCAGTATCGTAACGTCCCGGCCCAGGTCCTTTCGCACCAGGTCTGCATTGCGGTACACATCCTCCGGTTGGGTCACATCCACCGTGTAGGTGTGTGCCTTACCCCCCATCTCACGCACCAGCTTGGCTGTCTGCTCATTGAGACTGCTGTTGATGTCCCACAGTACCACCTCTGCCCCATGCTTGGTGAATTCCTGAGCAAAGAGACGGCCCAGACCACCCCCTGACCCAGTGATCAGGACCAGCTCACCCTCTATGGGCTTGGTGCGTGGACGGAAGACGATCCGCAAGGAACCGCGCAGGATGAAGTAAATCACATCGAGCAGCATCATCTGGAGGTCCATTAGAAAGATCATTTTGCCCTTTATGTTCTGGTGATGGTCGTGGTTGCAAGAAACAAATGTCTGAATGACCTAGTGTGGATTAAACTTCACACCTGCTGCCCTGTCTGTGGAGGTGTTTGGTTCCGCCTTACTAAGTTTTAGACAGTGAGTACAGGCTGCAGACAGCCAAGCTGGTGTTTCCCTCTGTGACCCGAACCTCCATCCTTGGTTTATTTAAACACTTGCCTCCCGGATTAGAGGAAATACCTTGAGCTCCTAATAAAAAACACTTTTGTTGTGAGCTGGGAATGTATGCATTTTCAGTACATGTGCCAGCTAGACAGCATTGGGGGGAGGGGGTGGTTGAGACCTGTAATGCCGTTGTGCTGAAGAGAGATTGCATACGGCTGACGCTAGCACACTGGTACACAAATGGTGGTCCATAGAGTCTGGTTTTGAGAGACTGACTTAGATGCTTTGAATTGTTGTAAATATTTCTCCTATTAAACTCCATTGTAGTTGTGCTAGAAATAACTTGATGTGATGTCACATTGTCTGTGTTTGACCAGTTATCCATGGGAATAAGAAGGATACACCACCAAACAACAGAAGGGCCCATAAATGCAAGGTAGATCACCAATAGCTGTTTTTAACAGTATTTAAGTGTGGATTTTTGCTTTAACAGAGCAACATTGCGGTTGCTTTGAATTTCACATGATGCATACGCTCAATTTTTCCAAAGTACGTATCAAATCCAATGCATGGACTGGACAGGAAGTAGCAAAAATATGTAAGAATATGGTGCTAGGCTATCTTTTGTTTCTGCCCACCAAAATTGATTGTCCGATTGATTGAAACATATTGGAGGAGACAGCGATAAGTAGCCTCCATTTTGCACACAAAAATAAGCATGGGTAAAATGTTGCTGCTGGGCTGCATCGTGATTGGTGATAGAGGCAGTAATATACAGTATGATGAGAAAGGTTAAGAACTATACAATTATATTTTTTAAAATGTATGTTCTCCCGTGTTCGTGTGGATTTCCTCCAGGTGCTCTAGTTTCCTCACATGTCCATATGTGTGAATGTGAGTGTCTGTCTGTCTGTGTCAGCCCTGTGCTGGACTGGCAACCTGTCGAGTGTGTCTCCCTGCCTTCCACACAATGTATGCTGGCAGGCTTCAGGCCCCTGCAACCTTAAAAAGGATTGAGCACGTAGAGAGAATGAATGAACTTAGAAGGATGTCTCCTATCTTCAATACTTCAGTGGTGGCTGATTCTGGCCGCCTTGACACCCTCTGTTGGAGCTCCCATACCACAGCTCCAATACCACAGCTCCTACACTACAGCCGCTACAGCGGTCCCAGCAGTTTTAGCCTTAAATTTGCCTGCCTCGAAGACACTCTTCCATTAATACCATAATACAATATTATGCTATTAGAATCTGTTTTGCAGCTACAGTTTCACTCCATATATAATATAAAATCTCTCATCTGTTTAGATGTGATTTTGTTGCCCTGTATCAGACATATTGCTCCGGCAGAAGAGGTACAGTATATAAGGCCACAGTAGCTAGTGCATAAAATATTCATAATATATCCATTGAAAATAGATATAAATCAGTCATTTTGGTGTATTGGATGACTAGAATGTGAATTGCTTGAATACATTTTGTGTCTTTACCATGACAGCTTAGATACAAAAACCACTGGCATTCAGACCGCCAGGCACACTGCATTTCTGTCCCCCTGAGAAACTGATAAACGTCTCCATAATTGTTCACTTACCTTCTGCAATCATGCCAGAGAAGCATAAGTGTGGGAGGTTATAGGTTTACAGTATAGTGGTTAGTAAGTAGTTAAAGTTTTATTTGGTTCAGTGTTTAGCTAAGGGCCATGACGCAAGGCCAAGGACACAGTAGTAGAATGCATCAGAATATCTCTTCATGGTGATTTTGTCCCAGTTCTGCCCTGTAGCAGTGAGCACCATATTAAATAAGAACATAAGAAGATTATCTATATGTGAACAGTAAATCTCTGCATAGTTGCTTATGCGTATTATACGTATAGGTCAGAATCACGCCCTCTTTTGTACGTGAACACTGCCAGCCTTGTTTACTTCAGATTTCACAATGATTTCACTTGAATTTCGACACACTAACAGGCGGCTGATTAAGCAAGGGAAATCTAAAACACAACTGTGGGCACGTGAGTCATGTAAAGCAAACAAAATACTTTATGGTGAAAATACATTTTGTTAACCTGTTGGGATATATCTCCCATGTGCAGACAAATACTACCATTCTTCAATACATATCTTTACTACAGAAATGGGGAAAGGTAAATTTGCTGCCAAGCACTTTGCACTATATTAGTTTAACAACACTTGAAAACAGTAGCAAAAATCACATCAGGGTCATTAGCCTTAAGTCTAGCTGTAATACCTTAATATTGGCATGCAGATCAAGTGATTTGGATCTAACGTAGCCTCAGCACAATTGTGACATGGTGCATGTAGGGTCATATTTATTAGTGCAGTACAGAAAGACACTAAACTACCAGGAGATGAATGCTGTTGGATAAGCTGTTGACTTATTGTGTTTTGTCTGATCGGCTGCTGTAGTGTTTGGTTGGACTGAAGACCTGCAAAGTCTTGGGTCATGAAGGTATATGACTGAGAACCAATGGAGAAGACAACACTACAGATGGAGCATTCAAATACTGTGGCAATAGAGATCAACAAGTTTTCCTACTAAATTTTGGTATAGGGTGGGAAATGTTGAACAACTTGTTGAGAAAGCAAAACTATCAGGTGTCCAATAGTCAAAACTGAACCTTGAGTTGACATGTTCACCTCATGAACAGGAGGGACAGCTTAAGTGCATCTTTATGGGCTGTGGTTGTCTACATTTAGTACTGACTGGCTGTTTATTGGAGCAGTAAATGGATAAATGGATGGGGTCCCGTCTCTGCAAGCTATACAACTCCCAGAGCACACATGGGGGCCACAACAATACAGGGCCATATCTCTCTCTCTCTCTCTCTCTTTCTGTCTCTCTCTCTTCTGTCTCTCTCTCTCTCTCTCTTCTCTCTCTCTCTCTCTCCTGCCGCCTGCCCCCCTCTCACGCAGACATGCTAGTAAGGCTACGTGTATCAATACAATGGGTCTTTCATACTCCACTCACATCTCTCTCTCTACACACACACACACACACACACACACGCACGTTAGTACTGGGAATGTGAGTTTGAGTGGAGGCCTGTGTGCCACTGCACTGTCCACATTGTTGTTCTTTCTGCATGAATAGCCTCAGCCATACGAGTTTCATTAATCCAGTCTTTTCACATGTTCAGGCACACATGGTCAGGGAAGCTGACTGCTTCCACCAACAGATCTGGAGAGGAAGGGCAGTGTAAAGCAAACATTCATTCTTCACACTCATTCTTCCTGGTAATTCTGCAAAGGACAGTGGATCTGTGGACCCATCACACATGCTGTCACTGTTATTTTCTTACTTTCCTCTACGTGTAATAATGCGGCTGTATTACTTACTTAAATTACTTACTTAAATAGTGAATATGCAGGCATCTGGAAACTGGAACGAGTAAGTTAAAATAAAACCAACTGAAAATAGGATTAATTAAATTGGCTGACTGAAGGAATGACTTAAGTTGACACTGTGTTTCAACAATGTGGCTACTGACCAAAAAAAAGCATCAATGAAATTGTCAACTTGATTTCAAAGATGACTTGCAGATAATAATAATTTGGTAATAAATATTTAATAGGGGATCATCCATTGCTTGTACAGTCATATTTATCAATACAGAGAGACACTAAACTACCAGGAGGGTAATGCTATCGGACCAAGAGGTTGACTTGTGTGGTGTGAGTAGGACTAGACAACACTAAATTAACTTAAAATACTGTTGGAATAGAGGTTTTAAATAGTACATGATGATTTTGATATGATCAGCAAGTGTTCCTAAAGAGTGCATTCAGGAGGGTATGAAATGTATGAAACCTGTTGAAAATAGGCTAGTCTAGGCTACCTGATGTCAATAATAACTCGTAGGCTATATTAACATTACATTACATTACATTACAGGCATTTAGTAGATGCTTCTATCCAAAACAACTTACAATCAGTCCATTCAACGTAGGTAGGCAAGAGAACTACTGTTTCCTTCCTAAACAAGCGTCTAAGAGCAGAACCAGTGCTAAGGTAAAAGTGCAATAAATTAGCTACCTACATTTAATTAAACCAATGAGACACATAAGTGAAGACAAATAAGCAAGTGTTAAGAGGAAGGGTCAGGGTAGTGGTTAAGTTGGTCTGGTAATTCCTCACTGGGTGATGATGGTTGGCCTACTAAAAGCTGCATCTGCCCTTTAGGTGAACTGTCCCTTTAAGAGACATAGCGTTGACACAGTTGAGAAGGCATGGATAACTCAGGGCCCTTCGACCTGCGGAGGTCTTATAGTTTAGTGCTGACCACACATGATAAGAGCTAATGGGGAAATTTGGCAGACGTTTAAGTTACTCTTGTTTTCACTGATTAACTGAGTCTGCTCAAGCGGGGATTACAGCGGAACTATTGTGAGTGCACCAAACGTTGTCTGTTGCTGTGGCATTGCCAAGGCGCAGAAATTAAGCGACCCATCGTGATGCCAAATTGGAGGAGCAGTCCTGTCACTTTGGTTTATCTTCGTGTTTGTTTATCCCTGTTCCTCGTCGGGCCATGCCAGTCAGGGTGTCGGGAAGCGGGCCTGTGTTGCACCGGCCGCGACCCGTCGTGTATCAATAGAGGATGGAGGTCTGACCGGTCCTACGGCCCCTGCTACTGCGACCAGGCTTGTGTCTCCACTCTGGACTGCTGTCATGACTATGAGTTAGCCTGCCCAGGTAGGATTCACTCATTTTTGAGATGAAAACTTAATAGGATCATCAAAAGAGATGTTTTCATGACTGGATAATGTGAGATATAAGATGAGAAGCATGTAAGAGGTACCCTTTCCTTTGAGGCTGCCTGTTTAAGAGTCAGTCTCAGATGCCAGGGGAGGCAGGCTGGCTTAAAAAGTAGTTTTATAATTAGCAGAAGGTCACAGGTTCAATCTCTGGTGATAGCTAGTGTATCTACCTCTGGTCCTGCCCAAGTTCTGACCCCTTGTGTCTTTCATAAATATGGGAACAAACCCCCCTAAATGGTGTGCCTAATGGGGTTGTCAGGTCTACACAGTATAACTGGGATATGTTCCGAATTCCTAAAATCAGGGTTGTGGTCATGGAAAACCTGGAAAAGTAATTGAATTCAAGAAATGCATTTTCCAGGCCTGGAAAAGTTATGGAACATGTGCATTTAGCTTTGGAAATGTCATGGAAATGTGTTGATAATGTTCAACCATGTTGCGATGTCAACCTTGCCTGTTGTTGATTCACTTCCCTTTGAGGAAAACCCAAATCAGAAATGACGTGATGATCGTGAATGATCATATCGGACCTAGTTGTAGCCAGAAATAAGACCTGGGACATTCAGATCAGATACTCAACATAAAAAACTCAAATATTGTCACTATATGTGCTATATGTCATGGAATAGTCTTGGAAAAGTCATGGAACAACTATTAAGGGAATTCTACAATGCTGTTTTTTGATTCTGTTGTTGTCTTTGTATGTGATGTCTCCTTTTTACCTCAGCGGTGTCCTGTGTGGTGACTGAGTGGACACAGTGGTCAGGCTGTGCTGAACCATGCAGGGCCACAGTACGCAGGCGGAGCAGGACAATCCTGCAGGAGCCGCTCAATGGAGGCAGCCCCTGTCCCCATCTGGAGGAGCATGCTGGCTGTGCAGAGTACCGCTCTCAGCAACAGCACTGCCGCAAATCACTTGGTGAGAAAAATCCACCTTGAGCCTTCCTCATGCCCATAATTCTCTAAAATTCCTTAACAATGAAATTTCAAACTCATGAGGCCCTGTGTCACACAATGTACAGACGGTATGGTTTCATGATCTGTTGTTATCACGGATGCTGCCTCTGCAGTCCCAGCTCTCATTACCACGGGTGGCTATGGCAACGCCAGGAAGAAGAGAGACATCCCAGACAGCAGTGATGTTATAGGGTAACACATCCAGACAGTCCACACAACAAGTGTTACATTCCTTTTGCCTTTCATATACTCCTATGTATTGTCAATGTATACTGTGTGTGAATTTATCTGTCTATGCTTGTGCATGTGTAACAGGTATTGTATCCAGTTCCAGTTGACCTCTCTGACAAAAGGGTGCCAGCGGAGCGTGGGCCCACATACCCAGTGGATGCAGTACCTGAGGGAGGGACACCACGTGTGTGTCGAGTGCCAGCCTCCTGCTCTCGCTGCTGGGCAGAAGCACTGTGCTGGAGATGGAGAGGACGATGAAGAGGACAGGTGAGAACGGAGACAAGAGAGGAAATCAGAAAAGACATGCTAGGTTGGACAGATGATTGATGTTTAGCTCGCGCCTTATAACCCAATCAGGTACTTTTAGAGTGATAAAGGCTAAAACACATGAGTCCTAAGGCGGTAATAAGACAGTAGTGAGCAGCTACAACATTTATACTAGGACACTAAAGCGGAATATCTACAACCAGCCAGTCTTATAGTAGACATATGTGTACAGTTAATAGAAGAAAGAAAACATAGTACAAACACAGTATTTCCTCCCCCAAAGTACAATACAAAATACAAAAACATATAATATATAATAATACCTAGTTTGGTGGATTTGCCCAACAAGCATCTGCCTCCCCCTCATTGAAAGTGAATGGCAACTAGCGTTAGTTATCATGGATGATCTGGAACACTTAATAATAATTAATAGTAATAATTTTTAATTCTCATCATTTAACAGGTAAGTTGACCAACAGGGAAATCTCCCCAAAAATTGGTGTATTCCTTTAAGACATGTAGGTTGTAAGGTGCAGAGAGAGTGGACCCTTTTGAATTACCTGCATTCCTGTATAAATAACTCCTGACAGGTGACAGGTGTATTAACACATTCTGTTTCAGTTTGAGATCACGTGATGTCCTAACAAGCTGTTTAAAGGGATTATGGTTACTGTCAAACACACCTGACCAACAGCAACTCAGTCGAAAACATTGCCATAATAAAAGAACTGTTGGAGCAAGAATGTTGTGCAGACCTACTTTGAATTCCTGGTCCAGCGCCAGCGGCAAGGTGGATGAGCACATTATGTTGAGTCACTCAGCTTTCTAGTGTACTCAGGAAGAAAGCAGAAACTGGACTTTAAAAGGAAGCATTTTAATTCTTAAACATTTAATTATATGGTCTGACCATTCTTTCCCAATACAATAGTGACAAATGTACCATACATGTTCTCATGAAAGTGGACTGTAAAAGGAAGCAGCATTGAATTCTCTGGTATTACCGTGTTCTTACCCCCTCGACTTTTCCATAGAATAGAGATAAACTTGTCATTTATTTTCTGAAGTGTTAATAAAAAGCTACATTTAATAGTGTAAGTAAGTAAGTAAGTAAGTAAGTATGGAAACAGGGCTGTAACAGGAAGCACATTTTTATTCTGCGGTATTACAAACAACCAAGTACTGACCAGAACGTATCCCTAAATGGGAAGAACTGAAAATGATACCCAGTATATCTACAGTATGTATCCTTTTTGGGTCTGACTGCTGACAGTGATGGCTACCGCTAGATGGCAACATTGTACAACATCAGCTGGATAAAAACAACCAGTTCATTGAATTGCATTCCTAACTCATTCTCCCCCTCATCGCCCTAGGAGACAGTCTCTCCAGTGGCAGGCAGTGGGGAACCCTCGATGCAGGGGAGTGTGGAAACGTGTTGGGAGACTGGAAGCCTGCTCCTGCCCTACTGCTCACAGCTTCCTCTTCATCTGACCTTGTCCTTAGCCAACCTCCTGTACATAGCCACACAGACACATGTATAAAGAACAATCTCCTAGTATATTTATAAATACTGGTCTGTAGTCACAGAGTGCCCATCAGTGGTCAGTTTTGCGTTTTTAATCATAATAAAGTGGTCAAGGGCGCCTGGGCAGTGACCCCAGATCAGTGCTATTACTTGAGTCTTGATGACTATAGCTGTATGCCTCCATTCATTGTTGTAATAGCCTATTTTTGTGATATTATAGTTACTAGAAAAGATCTGATTTTTTACTCATAATGTAATAAATCTACTGTTCTTCTCAAAATATACTTTCATGCTATATATTTGTGCTTTTGGTTTTCATCAACATCCTTGAATTAATAATTAAAAGACAACAATCTGTAGTCAAAGTAATTTGATTTATTTCATTTCGAGTCATCCAAGGGAAACGTTGCCTTTCTAAAAGAAATAGAAATATCTTCGGACATTGAGACACTTTTTTTTACATGACAGGTACTGGCTTTGTGTGAGTCACAACCAGTCACAACTCCAAAGTTACAACATGCATTGAACAACAGAACATTTATACAGAAACAACCTCATAGAAAGTCAACAGGTAAAAATTCTTTACAAAACAGACAGCCTCAGGACCTACAAACAACATCGTATAAGAGCTGGGGAAGGTCATTCCAATATCTTTTTTTTCAATTCCCTGGAAATGGTGTACTTTACAAAGACCGATGGCTTAGGCAAGGTTGGGGTCAATTCCACTGAGAGTTTTAAAACATGTAGAAAAAATATAGTTTATGGTTTTAATTTGTACTATGTCTTAATTTGTCTCATGCTCTAATACTGGTGTTTCTTCCTTTTACTATCATCTGTAAAATCTGTTTACGAATCGACCCCAACCCTGTGATACAGCGTTAGATTCAGAGTATTTGGAACTGGGCAGCTTGCTAACTCAGTGGTTCTAAAAGTGGGGTACGGGAACGACCACGTGTCCTTGAAAGGCTCCCATGAGGTTCTAATAAAAATTAAGAGAAGTTTAACCTCTTTACAACTGGATGTAGCAGTTAGCACAACAGATTTGTCACTTAATTGTGTTTTCTTCATAAAACTTGATGGTTATAATCCTTATTTTTGTATCAGAACATCTTCTTCTGCAGTAAAATTTAAAGCTCTTTTATACTACTAGATGTCTGGATTTTGGATGGCTCACTCAGAGATGGAGGAGAGGGCTGGTTTATAAAGTGCCCAAATGGAAACAAGGATGACTAAAAATAAAGCATGTCACAGTATCACAGTCTAGATTTCAAATCAGAACATCATTCTTGATGTTCCATTATGCTACCTTTTACTGAAAGCTTAGAAGTGTATCAATACTAGTGTCAGGATTTCAATACTTTGTGTATGTGTGTGTGTGTGTGTGCACATGAGTGTCCATTTGTGTATCATCTGCCCATCCTTAATTTCAGTCCTCTACTATAGTGCTTGCTGCCTATTCATGAAATATTGATTGTCATCGTTTTTGAGAGATATTTCTGTGAAAAATGATCCCTGACTACCTTACACCTTACAGACTACCTTACAGAAAACAATAATATGGATGAACAAATGGAATTATGGGACAGGAGCTCATATGATTCTTCATGTAGTGATTGTGTGACATGAGTGCCCTTTAGGCCTTAAAATATTGAAAAATGAAACATAAATGAGTCTTTTTGGTGCTCTAGTGCGCTAAGAACAGGTCTGACTAACAACAAATACAAAGAAATACAAGAAGGTAGTGATCAGGTATTGAATATAGTTCAAATTGATAGGCTTTATTTGAATGAAGTTGTTTTTGTTATGATTTTAATACCGGCTGAATTGATAAGCGTGAAAACCTAAATGCACATGCACATACAGGCTAAGCAAAGAAAATTGTAAACGTTTAATGTGGAAAGAATATATTGATTGAAGAATGTGACTGAATGAAGAAACAGACGTAGAAACATGACAGTACATGGTAACCTTGTGAAAATGCGGGCTTCAACAACAAATTTTAAAAGTTATCCAAGCTGAAATGTGTGCAAGGTCATTTGGAAAATGTCAAAATAATTGCAGTCCATTGATATGAGATAGAAAGACACTTCAGTTTGTGTTTTTAAAAGCCTCTTCAAAAGCCTTCCCTCAATGTTGCTTCTAATATTGTCAGGTATTTTATGTGAAGCAAAGGGCACTGATTTCATGGAACTGAACAGACACACAATCCATAGACAAGAGGCAGACACCATGTAAGGCAATTTCACCTGGAAACAAGTAAAGTCAGTGTTGTGATACATAGTGGATATTAGGGTTGAGACTATAATGAAAGTTATTTATCATTGTAATACCGGTTCAAACCATCCACGCTAGCCCAATCACTTGATGTGTGCTAATTAGGTTTCATATATATATATATTAGTGCAACAGTTTGTTTTTGTGCTCCATCCATCTCTCTCCTCTCTGCCTTAAAAGAAGCTACAAGACAAAAAATAATTATTAGCATTCTCCTGGTATTACTATCCGTGTTACTGCTGCACATTACAGTGGAGAAACAAAGACGGCTACATCAGAGGACACTGACACTTCTAAACCAGAACACTTCCCTTGACATGCATACATTCATACCGGAAACGCTTCATCCTTCTCCATTAAGCGGCAGCCACACTGCTCTAATGCCCTGGCTCTACAGCAGTCCCTCTATCCCTCTTCTGCAGACCCTTCTACACACACACACACACACACACACACACACACACACACACACACACACACACCGCTCTGCCTCTCCCAGTCATTGCTATTCCTTTCACACCTCAGCTCCTCTCACTATAGCAGAGCAATACTGGCCACTCTACAGAAATGGTTCAACTTGCTGATTAAAAAAGGAAATTAAATCAGAATTTCTGATCAGATTTTTAATCACACTAAAAATGTTATGTCAAGAATTTTTTTGATAATTTATTAATTAGTAATTAGCTTTTATTCAACACAACACTTGTTATGGTAGTGATCACAGCAGCAGTAATAATATTAGGCAATTTGGAATTGATTTCTTAGGCTACTAGGCTGCACATGGGCAATGAGGACTACTCTGAATAAGTATCCTTTACCATTATGTTTTTGTCAAGAAGTAATACTTCTGTATTCAAAGGTGGTCAGTATAATGTAGTGTAATTTTATAGCTTTGTCAGTTTTCTACGAGAATTTATTTAGTTAATGTTGTGGTTCTTTTGCAGTCTACTATTTAAAAGGTTTTATGGAAAAAAGAGAGATTTATATAAAAACAAATATTATATACATATAATTATATATTATATTTATAATTATATACATCATTCACACACACATATATATATATAATTTTCTATAATATAATAGATTTTTTAAGT
>CABFOQ010002655.1:8173-19267 GCA_900660455.1 Gephyroberyx darwinii | reverse complement strand
CGCGCAGCTGCACCGCCCGCTGACGTGGTCACACCTGGCACCGTTCTGACACTCACAGGTCTGACCGCACTGCTCCCCAAAAAGACCGTCCGGGCACTCTGCCCAAACACACAAACCACCGCACACAAGCAGACACACGCATGTAATACACATGCATGGACACCACACACACACACACACACACACACACACACACACGCACATTGAGTTTTATCTCGCAATGCACTGCAGCTCCATCCACTGCAGCTGTATGAGACTAGAAGACTAAATGGACTTTATTGGGGCATTTTGGTTTTCAGCACACATGTTGTGAACTTCTCCCTAAAGATCAACGACTACGATGACATTTGAGTCAAATAGAATGAAGGAAACCAGCTAATGACAGAGATGCATCATTAAGTCATGCTAGTGGCTTTCTGCTGACTCTGGCTCTGGTAATCAGGACCACAAAATGGGCTGTGGCAAGGGGAGAGCCTTGAATAAGACTTCAGAATGACAGACTCTGAACTTCAGCGGGCATTTCACTGGATTCATTAAAACAACGGCATGAAATGCTCAGGAAACCTTAGCATGAGAACACTGATGGGGTAGCCTACTAAAAGAGCCTTCCAAGTTATGCTCTCCTTCTCATGATGTTCATCCCTATAAACACGTGGGTGTATTTATCCAGAATAGACCTCAATTAAAGCATCTATGCCAGAGGGCTCTCTTGTCCTCCCTCCTCTCCTCCACCCTTACCCATCCCTAAAAAAAGTCATAGGCAATGTATCATTATAGAGATAATTGTTCACAAACACATCGCAGTTGTGTTTAAGGAGAGGATGTCGTGATGGGCTGCAAGCGAGGGCCTCCCTCACACCCCGTTTTAATGATGTGGCTTCCATTACCCAGAATGCAGTGTGGTCCTGCCCAGCCGGCGGTGCATAGGCAGGCTCCTGTGATGTGGTGGCAGCGGGCACCGTTCCTGCACTCGCACATCTGGCCACAGTCAAGACCGTAAAAGCCGTCCGGGCACACTGTGGGCCAAGATAAAACATCCGACTGGTTAGAACTGGCAGCTTCACAAAAGAGGAGAGGAAAAGTTTTAGATGCCAACTTTTTTTTATTTTGTTCTTTCTCTTCTCTTCCCTTCCCCATCTCATTCCTCTCACTCTCTTCTTCTCCTCCTACTTTCTCTCTGTGTCTTACCACCTACCGAAAATGCCAATATCAAATTGCAGTACCATGCTGCGGCTGTTCATTTGCGGAGCATCTGCGTTGGTTAAGTGAGCTCATGTCCCACATGTGTGGTGTATCTGGGCCACATCAAAGCCGATGGCGGCTCGGAGGCCATTCCCTTTAGGGGGGGTGCACAGAGAGCTGGTAATTAGAGCACCTGCTGAGTCCACAGGCCCCACTAATACAAGGCAAAACAAAGCCAGGTTACTGTGCCCCCCAAAACACACACACACACACACACACACACACACACACACACCTATCATTGCTGGTGCGTGGAGATGCCAGTGTAAGAGTCTGTTTCTCATTCTCAAGGAGGGTCTGAGAGATTGTTTAAGTGTGTGTAGAGTCAATAGACACTCAGGCAGTTTGGTAAACATAGTGCCTACCATCCAAAAGAGCTTCGCCAGAGGCTGGGGGATGAATGAGCCTTTCCACTACTGGGATGTAAATATTGTCTGTAAGCATGACTTCACCAGAGCAGGAAAGAATGACTCTGTTTATTCACTGGCTTTTTTTGATTGCTCAATTTGTCACCGAACCATTGTAGGGATCACAGCCTAACACAAGCATAATGGTTGTGTTTTGCAAAACATGTTCCTCCATTCTGGACTTTATTTACAGGAACGCTGCTCTTGCTCTGCCAAAGTCTTTGATTGATTGACAGACACTGCTGACATTTCTCCCTTCAAATACCCTCTTCTGCTTTCCGTTCTTATAATGTGTGAGAAAATCTGGAGCTGTTTAGGGCTTTGGCCCTTCCCCAGTTTCCAGTAATATCAGTAGCCAACTGTTCTTCTCATTTACTAGCTCTTTTATCTATAAGGAAAGGAGTGGACAGTGTTATTAATGGAAGCCACAAATGGGAGCACAAAAGAAATGGCAGTATGGGACATGTATACAAGGAGAATGGTATTTTTCTCATTCTAAATGCCATGTACACACTTTCCCTTCTTGCTCCAAGTGACGATATACTGTCCACTCCTACTTTTTTTTTGCCTCAAAGCTCCTATTGGGAAAAGCATCCTTCCTGCTCAGCAGCTTCTGGCATGGCCACTGCTGTGTTCCCACGCTGACAGCATGACGTCTGTGCCTGCTTCTGTAGTGGTTAGGCTTCGATGTTATTAAAGCTAGCCCACTGAGGATGCTGTCATCTTAAACCAGCTGTACTGTAGATCTGTGGTGGTACTGTACCAAAACACTGGTTTATTGTCTCTTGTTTATTTTTTATTATTATGATACTTATTGCTGACACCATGGCAACAAGTAGGTCCTGCAGAGATAAAATTGAATGGTAAAACACATATTATTAACCTTCAAACTATTGACAGATTATACTTTTCTTTTCTTTTTTTTAACAAAATGCCCGTTAGGAAATAATGTTGTTTGTGACAGGCATAGCAATCACCATAACAGGGTTAAACACTTCCAAACATTTTCAAATATATTTTCTACCTATGTCTGCTGCAGTATACATACTGTACATTAAATCCACAGTTTCCAAATGGCAAAGTTTATTATTTGTTTACACCAGCAGGGGGCGACCAGGTCCCAAGTGAAACACACAGCAGCAATCTGTCATCTGATATTAGCCTGGGGTGTGCTGGGGCTCCTAAGCTCTTCTCTCTGCGCCTGTGTTTATAGGTGGGCACGGAGGAGTCGGTCCACCACCACACACACTGTGCCATCACTGAAAGACTCCGTCTCTAGACTAAATGAGCTCTTTAAAACAGGGGGATTATTTCCAGATCCCTGGTTGTGTAAGAGCCACTGCTGTCAGCCTATAAAGCAGGTCCTGGGACCACACAGCCGGGGAAAGCAGACCACAGAATTAGAGCGGATAGAGCGAAGACACAATAGAACTTCCTGGTGCCACTCAAGGTCTATACATCAAGTGAGGTCAAGACACTGAAAACAAAGCAACCCCGTTTCCTTGACAATAATGCGGATGTTTGGTGTCTGACGGGCCAGAATCCTTTTTACTGCAACCAATCAAACTGTTTTCATGCAAACATTAAAGCAGCAGAACAGAAACAGAGCGTGATGCACATTAATTGAAGACGCGGGCCAGAGGGCTGGACCCATGTCAGCCCATTGACTAGCTTCCCTCTACGAAACTTGACTAAAACTTTTATCCTCAATGAAACAATGCCTTTGCCATGGTAGCGAGCTTTCTGAGCCTCATGTACAGCACCAGTTGTTAGTATTTTCTCAAGAATACTGCCGCCGCCAAACAGCTACAGTCCAAACGACCCTCCTAGAATGTTGATTTGAACAGGAATGCTATCTCCATCCATTTTGATTCTGTGGACGAGACAGACGTACTAGACAGATCTGGTCCTTCTCACAGTGCAGGCCTCTTCCTGACTGCTCCTGAAGGAAGAGGCCCAGCAGAAGACTGAGAAACTGGACACCTCTGTTTGAGGGGAAAAGGCCTTCTAAAAACAGAATCTGGCCAGACCGATAGCCCTATTTCCACAGCAACGTCCAATCAGAATGACGTCTGCGTCTGAGGCCATTAGACTGTTATGACTAGGGATGTGAAGCTCTGTTCTAGTGTGACATGGCCATGATTTACGATGCCCCATGTACTACTGAGGTGGTATGAATTTCTGGGGCTGGTAGTACACTTACAGTAAATCTTACGCCTTGTAATAACATAAGACCACTTCCAGTCAAAAGACTATAATCAAGAACAAATCTATTACATTGTTAAGACTCTGTGACTGTTGGTATGTCTTTATATTCAGGAAAAATATCACAATGACAAGAAGGATATTCATTATATGAAGGGTTTGTTATGGCAGGATGCTGTAAATGCAGTTTATGAAATACATTAAGTCCATCCATCCCAGTGAGACAAATATCAATTCTCTTTTGTGCTGCGCTGTGGTTGTTTTTCATTCGTTTTTAATTGGAATGGATTTGATTATCAAATTACCCTATCTGATGATTCATTGAAACTGTGAGAGCACGGAGCAGAAACCAGAAGAATATCCTGCAGCGCCCTCTAGAGGACATCGTAAGAACTCTTCCGTATTTGAAGCAAGAAAGGCAATATTGCCTTCAGCAGGAATGAAGACTTAAGAAGTGGGACATCGTTTTGGATGACACAGCAGGCTGTAGGGGACATGCATATGATGAAAATAACTCTCGGTAATACAATAAAATTGACCATGTGTATTGCTTTTAAGCCTTTTCTGGCAGAATTCAAGGTAAATACAGGCATGAGGTAAATGGAGACATCACTCAGAAACTGCACAGGGTGCCCATGAACAACTGCACATAAGACCTCATTTATCCAATGAAATGTGGGAGTGAAAGGAGCGTTTGAGAGGTTACCACACCATACAGTGAGGTGGGTACTGTATCGGTTTATCAGTTATATCAGTTTTAGGAAAATGTAAAAGGTCTTTAGATGTCTTACTTTTTTCACAGAAGGTGCCAGCATATCCAGGGGAACAGGTGCAGGCTCCACTCACATGGTCACAGAGAGCCCCGTTCTCACAGCGGCACTGCTGTGCACAGCCATGCCCATACCTGCCATTCACACACTCTGACGGGGGAAATATAGAGGCAGAACATCAGGAGGATTATTAGCAATGCATTACATCTTAAAGTTGAGCTTCTAACCTCAGACATTGAGTTACTTTATTCATCTGTAGCGATCCAGGCTGATTACAAACTATTACAACTGTTGTCAAAAACGACCCTGCTACCAACTTTCAGTCCCATTAGGAAATCAAATTTATTTCCCAGAAGTATGTCCCAATAATCCAAGTGTTTATGAATGCCTCTAATTATACAAGTTGACGAAAAAAATACCAAGGCACTGAAATAAATCCGATAAAAGGAATAGTTAGATGATTATATTTAGTATTGTATATGAACTCAAAAGATGTTATAGCTAAGAATCACCCCAGGGTGGCAGCACTCCCTAAAATATATCTGCTGAAAGAGAGATAAATGGTTCATGATATTTGAAGAAATTCATTCGATGTTTTCCCAACAGAATAAAAGCTCTTACCTTTTTCACAGTGGTCTCCGGTGAAGCCGGCCTCACACACACACTGACCGGTAACTGGGTCACAACCCAGAGAGCTGTCCTCACACTGGCATTTATTGGTGCACCCCTGGCCCCAGTAACCAGACTCACATGCTATGAAGGTCAGCAAACAGTACAGTGAAAACACAGTACAATATGTTTGGATGCTATTAATGTTCAGTACAAAAAATGTAATTGTAGTCCTTACAAGTTGTGCAGTCGTGGCCTCTTTTGCCAGGAGGGCAGGAGCAGCCTCCAGTCTGTGGGTCACAACTGGCATCAAGTGGGCACGAGCAACGCATCAAACAGCCTGGGCCATGGTAGCCTGAGAGACACTCTATAGACAAGGTGGCATCCAGAAGGAATATGCTCAAGTCATGCACACTGCTTGACTGACACAGTGGGCTCAACTTCACTAAAACATCACTACAAAACACCACTTCAAGAACTGAAATAATCCAAACACCAGACATTATTGTTTAACGCCAACGGTCAAAATATTCTGATACGGTTGGGTCAAACTCACCGACTTGGCAGAGTGTCCCAGTGAAGCCTGGCTTGCAGTCACAGACACCAGTCTGCTTGTTGCAGGAGCCTCCGTTCTCACAGGGACTACAAGACGACTGGCACTTCAACCCCCAGAAACCAACAGGGCAGTCTGGGGAGACAGGGGAGAGATAAGAGTAGTAACACACTCATATGGATTGCTGCTCAGTAAAGGCCACTAAAATTAGCTGAATAATTTCACTCTGAGGAAAAAAGGCACTAAAAAGTTTGAAAAAGGGTCAAATTATCTCATATGGGGCAGTGACCTATGAAGGACAGGACGAGCGTTATGGTTGCTCTGGCTTGGAGGAGCACACAGAGGACAAACGATTTAGGACATCCTGATGGGTCACCATATGCAAGGCAGAAATTCCATAAAAATCATATTTATTGGTAAAATAACATCTTCTGTTGAAACTGTACCTTCCTGACATGAGTCCCCTGTCTTCCCAGCAGGGCAGATGCACTGTCCAGTCATGGGATCACAGGGAGCCCCTCCACAATCACAGGTGAGACGACAGCTTTCTCCAAAGTGCCCTGCTCTGCAGGCTAACAACACAAAACACAATGAAACACAAACACATGGCACAGCACAAGACAGGACAGCACAACAACACAGCATAGAGTAGCACAACACAGCACAGGTCAGCCTAGTCCACTGAAACACAGCGTTAATAGCATACCCTATACAGGATCACACAAACTGAGGAATGGGTTAAGAGAGAGAAGGAAAAGCTGTTTATTTATACAGTTTCTGCTTAAAAGCCTCTGCAGTAGTAACTGGAGTAAAGAGCTCCTGTCACAACCTGGCCTGGAACCTCAACTAAATACAATCCAGAAAATGTGAATGGTTGTTTTTGCTTCAATAACAGGAGCAAGCTGAGGCCTGGACCGAGCATTAGAGCTGACATACTGTAACTCTGCTATGTTATCTTGGGCCAGTCCATAGAGACACAAGGTTATGAGTTTAACAGAGAGTCCTGAACCATATTCAGTATCGTTTTGGATCACAACACAGAGACCTGAGCAACCGGAACTTTCTATCAGCCAGCAGAACAAGCAGCCAAAGGAGGCCCTGCTGGGGAGGAAAGCATGTTTATTGCACATGCAACGATTGTACATAATAACAAGAACACCTGCTCTGACCAGGTGAATCCAAGAGAAAGCTACGATGCTTGATTGATTTCACCTACTAAATACACTTCATCCAACGAAGGTGGAGGTGAAGATGAAAGGGAGAAGACAGGTTAGAGAAGGATTTAAGGTGTTATGGTAACATAGATTGTGGAAAATGTAGAGTATTATACAGAAAACCACATGTTTCCATGTGACATCTGTAGATGAGATTGGTTCTCTGAGAGTAATCCTTTAATTGTTTTATTATCTCCTGTTTTTGGATTACTCTTGAGTCAGTCTCAGGTTAGCAGATGTCCTCCCTCACCTCTGACTTATTGTTTTATTACCTTAATCATTTAGTGTTTTATTGTTTTAGTGTAGTTAGTTTAGAACTATATAAGCCCCCCTGTAATGTCTGTATGTTGGAGAAGGTTTGCCACCACACCATCACTGATGTGGTCTTGCATTCTTTCCTCCCGTATATATGTATTAAATCTACTAACCAAATTGTTCTCTTGTGTCTGTTGATGATTGACATTATGGTTGACGAACCTAGGTTGAAGTTCTAAGATTTCCGCCACAAAACGTATGAGCAGATGTTTGGTGTTTGGTGTTTGGTGTTTGGTGTTTGTAATTTTTTGTACTGTCAGTGTACATGCATATTTAAAAAAAAAAAAAAAACATACTGGCATGATCACATAAACATGCATGCACAAGCATACAGTATGCAAACAAAAACCCACATAAGCAGACACAAGAATGCCCACATAAAACACTTCTGCACACATCCACACTGATATACAGTATGTGTATGCACAGTGAAATCAAACACACTATTAAGGGTTAGGGCCACATGAGGGTGCTGTAGTGTCCAGCTGGTGTTGGGCCTCATAGGTCCAAAATCCTGTAAGTTTGAAATGTTTGAAAGGTAACAAATCACTGCTTCCAACCTAAAGGATGTATCCCAAATGTATTAAAGAGACTCTATAGTATAATTTAGACTTGAAACACACAAGTGCTAGAGTATGCTTAAAATGTATATGTTGATAAACTTGGTTGGTAAACATATATATCTTGACAACTATATAGTTTGATGAACATTGCCCATTATAGTGAGTAAAAGCAGCTGTTGGCAAGGCTTGTCTCACCCAGTTGACACTTGTCTCCATGAAGGCCTGCAGGACATCTCCGGCTGCACTGTCCAGTCCTGGGGTCACATGACCCTCCACCTGGACAGTCACATGGCTGCTCACAGCCAGCGCCAAAGAAGCCAAACACACATTCTACAAAGGGACACACACACACACACACACACACACACAAGTTAGAAAGTTAGAAATTCTGACTTTCTACTAGTAAGAATACAATCATACGGCCGTTCAAATAGCAAGTAGGAAACTCAAGAGATTTCTGAACCCTGGGTTTTCTGAGATGGGGATGACGTCTGACATCAAGTCAACATGGCGGCGTTTAACATGTTCATAATCCTCAACATACACGAGTTACAAGTTTGATTTTTAGAATTGCAGGACCTTAAACCCATAAAAAAACACCTGTAGGGTAAATCATTAAACATACAAATTTGAAATTTTGTTGCTAACATTTCTAAATATCATTGACATAACATTAGCTGTTGCATGAGGAACAGTATTTAACTCAAATTAAATCAACTATGTGTCCTGCTCCTGCCTGTTTTTTTCCAAGCTGGACCACTGGAATGCACAGAGGTTGTAATTCCACCTACCAATTGGGAATTTCCGACTTCCACCTTTGAATGGAACGCATTAGTTGGGTAGTTCCACCCAAAAAGTCTACTTGGTCCAATCCCAACCACTGTTTGACTACATTCTGTCATCATTAGGGATGGGTTCCTAAGACCATTCATATCAAACTCTTAAACTGCTTATCCAGTACACAGTAATCTGTCCCCTAAATCAGCTACTGGCTGCAGGAGCAAATTGGGGAGTCAGGAGTTCTGACACTAAGGGCAAAATCTAACTTAAAACAGATTTAATATATTTCCTTCCTATGATCTTGGAAGTTGAACAACTTTTTCCCAAAGCTAGAATCCAAATAACAATGACTCCAATCTGTGATGTCATCAAGCAACACTCTCCGAATCACCCAATCACACCCAAATTCCCAAATCACACCAAGCTTGACTCCATTCTAACGGTGATATTTTGGAATCACAAAAGGATTCAATGCCTCTGTACACTCAGGGTACGGTGACCACGTCCATAAAGTTGGTTTCTGGTTTGTTGTCAATAAAACACAGATTAGACTCTTGCCGCCTCTTGTTTCTAGCTTTGAAAGTGTGTTCATATACACAAATCAATAGATCACAGGAATAATGTGAATTCTGTTTTAGAGTGGACAGTGGTTCTCAAAGTGACGGGATGTCCCCAAGGAGATTCCAGAAAAAAGTCATTTTACTTTAATTTTATCAAATTTTAGTTGTGTTAATCATTACAATTCACACATTACATTACCATCTGTTTGGAGGTCATTGATGTAAAAACGTGTCATCCACCACAAATGATGCACACACCCCTTGGACCAATCAGTATCAAGATCCATCCAAGTTTCATCCAAATTGGACCGGTGGTGTAGCAGTTATTTTGACCTTTTAGTTATAGTTTCCCCATCAGGCCAATCAGTGTATTTTTCTAATGAAGATCACTGCCAAAATGCATCATCCCTTCAAGTTTGTGTGTCTGCGATATATCACATTTGGGTATCCTTGACTCCCATTAGGCCAATCAGTGTACATTGTAAACGCTGGACAAGATCACAGTTTTCAGTAAAGTGAGCCCTTACCTTTCTCACACTGAGGTCCGTGGTAACCGGGCTTACAGAAACAGCTCCCTGTCCTGGGGTCGCAGCCAGTGGAATGTTCTAGAACACAGTTGCATTCCTTGGAGCAGCCTGCACCGTGGGTCCACCTGGGACAAGCTGAGGGGAGGAAGAGGCCACAAACTCTCTTATACTGAGTTTGGTTGACATTCGCTGCGGTATTGGGTCAGTGCTTTGCTTTGTTTGAGAGGGGCACATCTAAATGAAATATGTTGATGATGATGATGATGATCTATTGAGCAAGTAGATGTCGTTATGTAAAACCCTTTAAAAATGAATGCCAAAACCCAATCTGCGGGTGTAGAGGAATCAATCTGCATGAAATTTGCCGGGATTGTCCCTCTTCAGCAACAAAACATAACAAAAAATGAACTCAACTCCACCCTGTCCCGCTTGACATTGGCTTTTTGTTAGATGCAGCTGCAGTTTCTGGTTACACCCTCTCCACCCTCTCAATGTCCCGCTGCAGGACAGAGCAGACAGCTGTGAGATTCTGGTGATATTCAGCTTGCACATGCTTCCATCATGCAAATATAGTTTCGTCTTAGAAGAGTGAGCAGCTTCCACACTGATTGGAGAAATTTCCTTTATCATCAAAAGCAAGAATTTACCACTATGTCTTTCCGCCGGCTGAGGAGCAACCCTAAAACACTAGAGGATGTCAACATGGTGACAGAGGAGCTGAAGAACCTTTATTACAAGAGACTGCTGCCGATAGAGAAGTACTATTCCTTCCATCACTTTCACTCTCCTAGCTACGAGGATGCAGACTTTGACAACAAACCAATGGTCTTGGTGATGGGTCAGTACTCAACAGGGAAGACAACTTTCATCAAGTGAGTGCCATCCTTTTACAGAAGTCAAATCCCTCTATGCATGTTCTAAGGTGTTTGAATTCCCATGCATCTAAATGTGGATATGTCTTGTGTGTCGATGTAGTCTATTATGTTGAATGCATTTGTTGTTAAAAGATGGTGTGTGATGGTGTGTGTGTGTGTGTGTGTGTGTATGTGTGTGTGTGTGTGTGTGCCCGTGTGTCTTTAGGTATCTCATAGAACAAGATTTTCCTGGTAGCAGAGTTGGGCCAGAGCCTACCACTGACTGCTTCACTGCCATTATGTACGGAGAGGCTGAAGGAATTATCCCAGGGAATGCCCTTTCAGTGGATCCAAGAAAGCCCTTTCGCAACCTCAACCCTTTTGGGAATGCCTTTCTAAACAGGTGATGGGACACCAGAGAGAGAGAAAGAGAGAAAGAGAGAGAGAGAGAGAGAGAGAGAGAGAGAGAGAGAGAGAGAGAGAGAGAGAGAGACG
>CABFOQ010002653.1:38772-49543 GCA_900660455.1 Gephyroberyx darwinii | reverse complement strand
ATATTATTATTATTATTATTATTATTATTATTATTATTATTAATAATAATAATAATAATAATAATAATAATAATAATAATAATAATAATAATAATAATAATAATAATAATGAACATGGTGCCAATATGTACTGCAAAAATGTGACACTATATGAATGAATACAGAATTTTAAAACGAAATACAGTAAAAAATCTATATTATTAACTGGTCTATCCTTCCACACAACTGATGTCAGTGCAGAGAGGCCTTTATAGTTACCACCCCAGGATTTCTCCCTTTGAAAGATGTTCTTAATTCTGGGAGACTGTGGAAGCATACATATGCCATTTGGTGAACGCTCATGGTGCCACGAGTGCATACATTTTTAGCACTGAGGATCAAACCCCTGGCCCTGGCAGTGTGAGACATACAGGACTCTTTGTATCCATTGTCCTGTCCAGTCCCTATGTGGGCACTGGACCCACTGCCTGGAGTTACCCGTCCTATCCTGTTGAATTGCTCTTCTTCTGTAAGTTCAGACCGACCCATATCTTTTACTCACATTCCAAAGTGCCTAGTCAGTCACAAATAGCTATCACATTGATTTATGACGAACAGACGAACATAAGTGGGTAGTGTGAGTATTTCTTCTGCAAAGATTTTACAGAGTGATATGTATCATTGTGAGCGACTTTGCAAAATTATAGATGCCTTTAAGATGTTTTTTCAATTTGGTTCAGTATTCACTGTAGCTAGTAATTAGTAAGAAAGATTTTGCTCAGTTATAGCTTAGATTTAGTGTTTTTTTTTCTTTTGCTGCTGATTTTCTTTCTCTGTAGGTATTTGTAACTCATACACAACGTGAGCAGATTCCTGCCCAGTTGTTTGAATTATGATGTGTTGAGTAATAACTCTACATAATTGCTGTTTTGTTTAGCGCTGTTGTGTAACTATCACCATTGAAGGTAATCGCAAATCCATTTTAAATTGGAAAAGGAATGATTAAGCACGAACCTCAAAAACATTAACACCATCAAAACAAAAACAATATTTGTTGCAACAATTAACACACAATGCTTTAATTAATGTGATAGCGCTTGACAATCGTGAAGTGTTGCCCCTTTTCTCTTTATTTCTTTTGTTTGTTCACTTTCAATTGAATATGAAGGAAACAAGCTAACAAATGATAACCATCCAGGTGGATGAATCAATAAATAAGATGCAGAAATGTTAAAAAACATGATGCACACATGAGGATTCATCCACCATATTTAAAACATTTTATCCCTCTGAGTGAAAAAAAGAATGTATTTTCTTTATGTTTTGATAATGCTGAACAGAAAAGGATGTATATTTATTTTTCATCAACTAGCATGTGAAATGATTCAATTCATACCTGTTTTCCTGTGTGTGAGGTAGTTCTATGACAGATGAATGATTTCATGATATTGATTGATGTTGACTCTACTTGCAGTGTAAGTGCCATAACTGTAGGTGACAGTAAGCAACATGTGTCTCTCCATATGTTCCTGTTAAAAAACAATGGGGAGTAAAGTGAAAAAAACAAACGGGGGTAATGTTGTCCCAAACCAAGTGCAACCACTTAAACTAGCACGGGCAAAATAGTTCAACATCTACGGGTGAAAGAAACATGTACACTGCTAAACAGGATGTCATTGTCAATGCATGTGTATGTCTGTACGTTTGGGACGACACACGTTTGTATTACTTTTCAACACAACATATGTTTATAACGACACAAATTGATACAACAACAACAAATTGATGTTCTTAATATGTGCTGTGTAGAAAACCGATGTAACTAACGTGTTGTCCCGAACTAGAGCGACAGGAATTGAAAATGTAATTTCAGACAAAGATGTAGGGAAGTAGATTGAGGGAGCAGAAATGATGAAGGTTGTTGAGAAGGTTTTAGATGGTGTAACAATTGTGGTAGATAACGCACGATGTGTGTGCCTGCATGAGTCTGTGAGGGTGTAATGAAACCACTCTGCTGCTTCTTTCGTGTTCTATCACCAGCCGTCACTCTGAGTCTATCAGCTCAGATGGAAACGACCATGTCTCAAAGCTGTTACTGTCTGTGAAAATAAGAATAGGAACTCCTTCCCTGACCATGTTTGTGCCATTTGTCTGTCCACCATGGGGTGGCAGCCAAGTGTTAGGTTTTGTTTCTTAGCTTTGGGAGTTGTGTGTGTGTGTGTGTATGTGTGTGTGTGTGTGTGTGGGCGTGTGTGTTGGGGAAGGAAGGGAGGGGGGCAGAGATTTGCATTGTGAGCCTTGCAGTTTGAATTTAGTTTCTCTCTTTTTTGGGGGGAGAGGATGGGGTTGGGTGGGGTGGTGCATCAAGGCACTTGCATGCCACATGTTTGACATTGTTCACACATCTCTTTTTTTCTGACTTTTATTCACATTAATCAGAAAACAAGCTTACTGGTTTGGTTTTAATAATTAAGTGTGTCCCATTGGAAAACCATTACCTTCATTTCACCAAAAGGGGCATGAGTTTTTTTTCTGGACTATTTTGTCTGACCAGGAAAAATGTCCCACACATATCACATATCCCTTCTGACAAAAATACACACTAATCTTTAGTGTATGTGTCAGGGAATACTCCTTGACATTGACTTAAATGTAAGTATTGTCTGTGTGGCATATCTCTTCTATCTTTAGATGCCTTTTCTTTGGCATTTGTGCCTGTTGAGCCTGTAACATGTAGTATTATGAGTGTTCAGTGTGTGTGAGTTCTACTGATTGCCATTGAATTCTGAATGTACCATTGTTGCTCAGCTGCTCTTAAATGTTGCCTGCTATCAATTGCCATGGTGTACAAATGATGTCTCTTCTTGATCATATGTATATATATATACTGTATATGTATATTTTTGGCACACAGGTGGGCCTCTTGATGAAGACCTGTAATATTTGTGACTGTGTTTTTGTACGTTTATGTTCATGTACCTCTGAGTGTAAAAATGAATCTCTGGCCAAACGTGTCGATGAGAGTGTGTGTTTGTGTTTTTCTGTGTGTGTGTGTGTGTGTGTGTGTGAGTGGTTGAAAGTGGGAGAGAATGTATAATGTACGCATGTGTGTGTATGGCAACCTTTCATGAGGATAAGTAACCTAAATGTCAAAAATATCTATAATCCATCATCCAACCTGTGATCAGCCTGTAACACGGTATACAGTATGTCATGTACAACATGCATTTTGGTGTCCAAAATCATGTCCCACATAATTGTGTAAATTTGACTGCAAAATAAATCCATCTGTGGTGAATTCTTTTCTGGAGATTATGAATCATTTCATGGCAGTCCATCCCTAAAATGGATATTGGATATTGCATATTGATTTTGCCATAATGATATGGGGGCAATTCTTGCTATGAGCCTTATAGGGTCTAAGTCAGACTAGGAAATTACTTCCAAGTTTTCCTCCAAAGGGGGCATTTATTAGCCACATGAACAGATTTTGGGGGATATCTTTCAACATTTATGAAAAATCTAATTTTAAAACAGACAAGCTTTTATATTAATTTTAGAATTATGAAACTTATATAATGTTTGCTGTACTCCTCCTTTCCATTTTGCATCATTTTTAGGTTTTTGTTTTTCACTCAAAAAATAAGATTTAGGGGTATATTAAACTTTTAAGGGTGTTTTTTTGCCCTGAGCCATTTCCTACCCTGCTCCCAATGACGCCTCTGAAAAACACAGCTATGTTGATGTTATGAAACTTAACAAGCATAAAAGGATATAATGTCAGCAGTGGTCAATTTGTATCAAGTGTATCAAGGGGGGTGGTGTGTGCTGGGGGTGGTGGACGCTGCACTGAGAATTCACAGTATAAGGACAGGGATACAGGAAACTTTCAGGCAAAGTTTATAATTTGTTTGGCCATTTGCACAGAGATTTTTTAATTTTACCTTGTAGATCAATAAATAATCTTCTAACTTGTATTAATCATTATGCAATAAATCATTCAACAATGTGCAGCAATGTACAGCAGAGTTAGCTATCTTGCATCTCGCCTGTTTTCTAACACAGGTTTAGCTGACTACGTGTGTCAGCTCTCTCTGTTGTCTAACCAATGAAAAGCAGTCATTTAGTTATCCTCCAGATTTCTAAAAAATAGCAATCCAGTGATTGGCAGATGCACGCTCTGACCCCCTCCTCATATATTCAGGTTTGTTTTTGCCTGTACCTATTCCGCTAAACATGTTACAATAATAAAGTAATAAAAGTAACAGAATTGTCAAATGACTGCATACAAGCAGGGGGGTGGCTTCTTTCACAGAGAGTGGGGTGGCCTTTTTACAAGGGTGATGACGCCTGAATGTCAGACGCAAGAGCTACAGCTACATGTCAACCTTAATTCATTAGCTCAACAAAGGCTGACAACAGAGATATATTCTGTCAATGCAAAATAAAGTACTACATCAAGCACATATCGTGTATTCGCAATGACAGTCAAAGTGCCTCCAGTAGTTACACTACAGTGCATTATTCAAAGCCTGTAAAAACTTAATGCTTTCTTTTGTCAGTTTCATTGTCACAGCCAAAGTGCATAACCACCTCCTGTAAAAACAGGATTGAATACATTGGATTTGACAGCAGACTACACCCAGAAGGTTTCTATCATGCTATTAGGGACATGGGATAAGAGGTACACACAGAAATGTAACCCCCCCTCACAATAGCAGTTGTTTTATCATTGTGCAGTTGGTGATGGTGACAAAAATGTCAAGGCAGAAATCTTTCCATCCAGTCAATTAATGTTTTTTCTCCTCTGCTATCATTTGCCACTTGCTAGCATTGGCAAGGTGGGAACTTCCTGACTTTAAAAAAAAAAAAAAAAAGAAGGTAGGCTACTAGCACAACTAACAGCTCATTTCTGTCAAACAGTTTGTAAAGTTCAGATTGCTTACTCAACATTTGTATGCTCTAGTGTGACTTTGACAAACCATCCCCATATAAATGCCTGTCATCCTGTTTCTTGTCACCTGGTTATTTTTTTAATTCTGTTTCGACCTCAAGGGGGCAACAAGGGATTATCACACTTTACAGACTAAAAAAAATTGGCAGATGAAGAAAAACCAAATATACAATATTCACAAATATTGTACCTAAAATGTCTCATCAAAGGCAGCAGACAGCTCCTGAAAATATAAGTCTTCTGTCATATGACATGACACTGTATGGCAGCTTGAGACACACACACACACACTGAAATACACTCACACCTGCTCGCCCAAAATAATAATGCAGGCACAGCACAGTGTACAGTTACACACCAACTAAGTGACCAATTTAAAGTTTTTTTTAAATTATTTTTTCTCTCCAGCAGCCTTGAGGGACTTCAGGACCTGGACAGCCCAGATCAGTCCTGCACAAATTCGTCCTAGCATTGCTCCATGTGTTATAGTGGATGTGTAACTGGGTCTGTTCAGTGCATCTAGCATAGATGTCAAGTCAAGTCCAGTCAGCATAATATTGCCAAGCACAAACACACGCTGTTTCCTCAGCTGCCTTTATGTAATCCCCCAACATTTTCCCCCCTTGTAAAAACAAACAGAGGATTATGTGATGCCAACTGTGAACACAACCGTGTGAAAGCACTCTCATAGAAACTCTGACTAACTGCAGTCTGCTGTTTTAATAATGTTTCCATGTTTCCACATTCTTCCAAATCAACACCCAGAATATGAGAGGGAAAACACTGTGATTAAGATCTGCAGTATGTGCTAAACTTCTTATAGTCACGGCTGCTGCACAGTCATACATTGCATCCTGACATTTTCACATTTCCTCAATCACGCACCAGTGTTCCTTGTGGTTTTATGTTTGAACAGAAGAGAGTCTTCAGATCAGCGGCATGTGAAACTATCAGGGTTGCCTCTGACATTAATAACATGCGGCTAGACAACGGTCTCACAATATTACCACAACCTTCCGGTCATGGATGGCCTCTAAAATCATACAGAAGAGATGTTGCCGGTAGAGGGAGGCCTCCGGGACCCTCCGCGTGACAGGACTGTTATCTGAGTGACAGTGATACTTTGCTTGGCTGAGGAGAGATGATTTTGGGTATGACACCTCCACAGCCACCTCCGCAGCTCTGCTTGGACCTGCAGAAACATGAATGCATGCACACACGCACACACACACACACACAGAACAGACAATGAGACAACGAGACAACAGATGGGACCAAGAATACAGCCAGGCACCTGGAAATTTCCTCACATGAGGCCATGCATTGTACTATTGGGGGTAATGTCTGAATGCAGATTGGAGTTTTAATTCTACGTTTTTTGGAGGCGTTCATTGGGTGAGTTGAACATCAATGGGCGGAGCTCAGCCATACCTTCTCCACACTTCGTTTTACGAGAAGTAACTTTAGACAGACTGAACTTGAAGCCCAGTAAGAAGGCAATTAGAAGAAAATAGAGGCAAATTGGAAAGAGGGCAGAGGTGGGCATGTATGCAGCCAGGAGTACTGAGTTGAGCATGGAGGAATGTAGGTATGGAGGAAATGTAATGCGGAAAGATCAATTACTGGTGTAAAATTATCATTGCTCTTGCAACATTATTCCGATTTCTTAAGCTGTGTGAATAAGCTGTAGGCTTTCCCCCCTTAGCCTTTAGTTAAGCGCCACTAATATTTTACATTTATTTTCTAACCAGAGTTCCTTTTTTGCCATTCAAATTTACCTGTTATGCAACTAACGCTCTGAAAAACGGTGGTTCTTTGGCTCCGCCCACTGAGGCTCTAAATTTACTGTATTAACAGCAGAACATACAGAATTACTGTGAATGCAAAACATGCCTAACACCTACCTCACCATTCATAAAACAGTAAAGCATTGCCACCACAAAGCCCTGTAACACAAGAGACGTTGTTGTTGTGACAGTTTTCAAATTGTGACCGTATCCACTCTGGTAGGTGTTGTTACCTGAAAGGAGCCCAGTCCCAACTCAATGTAGAGTCTGGCTGCCACTCCAGTGTTCTCAGGCAGGAAGGCAAATACAGTGTAGTGCATCCCAAACAGAGGAATGAGGAACAAGGTGGATTTAGCCAGCCTCCTGGGAGGGAGAACAAGAGAGGGGGGTGTAGATGGACCAAGAGAAAGGAGAGAGAGAAGGTAGGGAAAGAAGATGTAACAAGGAAGGAAAGATGAACATTTTGACAGCATGAATGAAGGAAAGAATTAAAGGAGGAAAAGATGAGGGATGTTATCTTACACCCCAACAATCGTTCAATCTTTTGCCATGCAGGATAGTCACCACCGGGGGGGCCTTGCAGCCACCCTCCAGTCACACTGAAATGAACAACAACATCACTAACACACAACAGCCCAGCAATCCCCTATCACTCTGCACAGGATGCTTCCAAGCTCAAACTCCCATGATCTAACATGATCACTGCATGGGTCTCCTTCAGAAAAAAATACATCATGACTAACTACTAACTATGACACCAACTACAACTAACTAACACACCACAGGCTACCATGAATTACTATTGTTTTCTAATTGTGCTTTCCTCACTCATGCCATGACTTAACCACGGAGATAGTAATCTAGCTGGGATCAAATTAACGTTATTTGATAATAAAGCTGGTAACAATCTGTTTTGGGGATCATTAAACAGCAGTTGAGCTAACCCCAAAAGAGACTGTGTGCTGGTATAGTGAAGATTTCATATTATTATTACTCTGTTTCAGACCTTGTATCTCCTAAAACTCTGTCATGTCATCTCAGATACATTAAGTATCACCCATATGCTGTTGAGGAGGAATAGTGAAACAGAGTAGCCTATGTAAGTCTAGTAATCAATAGTCAATATAATAACAATGAACTGTACATCATAATGACGAGTGCAATAGGACTGAAGGACCTGATGGCAGTGTATTTTCAAGCATATAATAGGATTGTGGATT
The DNA here is from genome assembly GCA_900660455.1 of Gephyroberyx darwinii. Taxonomy (NCBI): domain Eukaryota; kingdom Metazoa; phylum Chordata; class Actinopteri; order Trachichthyiformes; family Trachichthyidae; genus Gephyroberyx; species Gephyroberyx darwinii. The sequence continues at coordinate 41,603 of CABFOQ010002653.1, read as the reverse complement.
TCTTTTGTCACACCTGGGATTTCAAACAAATTGTGCTTTTGTGTGAATGTCACACAATTCATCTGAATCTGATTGAAGTTTGTAAGACTGAGATCAAGTTTTTGAACGTGTAGAATAGTTCAATTTGCAGAATAATCCTTACATGCTGCATTAGAGGAGAAATCTATTTTTGGTATCGGGTGCTATTTTTATGTGCTCCCATTCTCACGTTAATTCAGTCGAGTTGGAATATAGACCAACCGAGCCCTGCTGAAGGTAGGAGGGAATCTGTGTTCCTAAATGTGTATTAACATTAGATTACTAGAAAGAGATCTTGTCTAGAGATTTGGTCAATTCACTTTCAATTAGATCATTTTTAGACTCTTAGACATTTTTAGACTCTACAAAACACAGTCCATTTCCTACCACAGAACATTTACTCTCACTTGGCACTTGAACCAGTTGAAAGAGTTCAGGATTCTGTTAAGGGCTTGGGTCCATTTACTTTCAATTCAATCTCTGTGGTGCAACAGGGTAGCCTGGTGGTGAGAGAGATCACCCTCTTCAGCCAGGACTCGGGTTTGCCCCGCTTGTCGGCAAGAGTCCCCCCTTCAAGCTCCAGGGTTGTTCTGCAGCTGACCTTAAACTGAGTGAACTTCCCCATAGAGATCACATTATAGATCACATTAGTATCACATTATTATAAAACTCTGAATAGAAAGTGCGATCCATTTCCCAATGCTTTCTCTATTGTTTCTTAATATCTTGGATATGATAATCCACTTGACAAAGATTCAGTATTTGAGAAAATCCACATCCTGAATGAAACTGAAGCCAAGTAAACCCTCCCAAAAGTCATCTTACTTAGACTGGCTTTATCCTGTTGACTTACAACAGATTGTGATTGAAACAACAGATGTATTGACTTACATGAAATGTCCAGTGTCATGGTTCCCGCCCATGGCTGGAGACTTGAGTTTCTGAACCAGAATCCGGATCACATTGATAAAGATGACTATGTTGACCTGGTATGGGCACACAAACACCCAAAGCATGCAATCACACACACACACACACACACACACACACTAAGCCATTTAATCCCCCTCTAATCCTACCCTAACGAACCACACTTTTTAATATGTATTAAAGCATAAGAAAATAAAAGAAGATAATTAGGTGAGTTAGTGTCCTGCAGGGTTACTCACCAGCAGAGAGGCTGTGATGGGTCCTTTAATAATCCACCAAATACTAACTGTGTCTGTGTCATCCCAGCAACTAAAGTCAGATGAAATTCAAAATAAAGTTACATGGAGGCACTGGGACAAGATCTCAACCTTTAAACATGCATTGAGATGTTATCTTAGCAGTGAAATGATGAGAAAATATATTATATATTATATATCATGTTATATGCCATACCCTCTGTCATCATAGAAGTATCTGGTCAACACCCATAATATGAGAACTGTTGATGGGAGCCCTAGAACGCAAGAGCAGGTATTATTCAAACCGTTTTATTTGCCAAGTACAATAAATGTTGAGGATTTGTTTTGGTGATATTGGTGCATGGGCAGATTTACAAAAGTATATACTGGCACACATGGTTCAGGGGCAACAGGACCACACATGTAGCACAAGGGAGCAGAACATACAGCACTGTGCAAAAGTCTTAGGCATCCTATATTTATATAAATGTGGTCTTTTTTTGTTTGTGTTCTGCATTAGTGCTTTACATTACTGCTCTTTATTGTACATTTTTGAAACATTTTTACATGTGCCTAAGACTTTTGCTCAATACTGTATAGTAGAAAGCAGAATATACAAATCTCTCCACACAAAAAGTAGCCTATCACTATGAGCATTAGCAGTAGGTTGCAGACATCGGTGAGAATCCAGCAGTGCAATGGAACAACATACCACGAGACCGTAGCGCTGAGTAGGATGGAAATGCATGGAATGAGTTTTGGGGGTTTATATTATCTCATGCTCAAACAATCAATTTTAATCTATCATGGGCTCACCCTCCTCAGACTACCCCCCTCTGTCACCCAACTCACCCCATCCAATCAGGATGTACCACCAGAAGTACTTCCTTTGAGAGACAAAGGTGAGGGCCAGGAGGGTTTGGAGGTACATGCCCTCCACCAGCAGCCAGAAGTAATTGGCCAGGATGCTGAACTGGAAGAAAGCTACTGCTGACTTACACACTGCCTAGATAGGACACAACAAAGCAAGGCTCCAATATACAGTATATATATATATATATCCAATATATCAGACAGAGCCATGAGGCTTGGTGATGCAATAAATACTGTATGTGTCATTATTTTGAGAAGACTGGTCTAATATGGAGCAGCAGTGCTGGCTGGTCCTCAGATGACTCATTCAGCTTTCTTTTCTCATGCAGTAACACTGTGTTGAGAGTACGGAGGTGATACTGTAGTTTTCATTCTTCATTCTATTTTTCTATTGTCTTCAGCCCAGATATCAAAGGCATGGTCAAAATACTATACTACATATTATTTTCATACTCCATTCTCTGATGCATGCATGCATCATGACACTTAAACGACTTGTATTCAGGTGCAGTGCACATATTGTTGCAAATATATATATATATATATATATATATATTTGTTATGAAGAGAAAAGTTTATGTTTATAATATAAAATGTATAACTTAAAATATAAAATGTATAACTTAAAATGTAAAATGTATAACTTAAAATAGTTCAAATACTGTATGTTAATATAGTATGAACTTAATCCTGTTCCCAAAAAAATAGAGAAACAAGATTTTTAGTTTTGTTTCTGTTTTTTCTCCTTGTATCTGTACAAAGAGAAATGCA
>CABFOQ010002653.1:7953-33509 GCA_900660455.1 Gephyroberyx darwinii | reverse complement strand
AGTTCAGTGAAGTTACCAAAACATTCAGATTCTCTTCCCTGGAAACCACAAGAGGAAAATGGGAAATAGTTTGGAATGAAAAATGCTGAAATATGAAATATGACACAACTGCTCTGTAAGTCACAATTTGTCTATGAACACAATTCCCATGTCCGAGAGAACGTTAGCTTATGACGTGCTAAATCATGCTAACAGATGTTGCTTGAGCAAAATGTGCTGCCTTATGTGAATGATTCATACAGTGGTGGCTACTACTGATGTCCTTCCACCGTTGTAGATCTAGTCTGAATTAGCACTGCAGGATTTTCCAAATGTACAACGCTACCTCCAACATCAAACCCTGAGCCTGCTAGCCACCCCCCACCACCACCACCACACACACACACACACCTATCTCGACCAAATTGCAAAATTGCACAACTGTATTGCATTAAGCTATGATTTCGTGCACTATTTGTATATTTTTGGATATTTTTAGGATCTTTTTCTTTTGTTAAACTTGTTTATTGTGTAGTGCTGTGTGCCTCTCTCTTGTTTTGTACTGCTGCATATCTGCAATTTCCCCTCGGGAACAATAAAGAACCATCTAAACTAATCTAATGATAGTTATTCTGTATTTTTCTACATTTTGACTATATTTGGATGCACAGATGGATAGGAATCAAGTACATTGTAGCTTACATTGTACTTGCTCACACAGGCTCAGATGGAAACCAACCTTGACTCCTGGAGAAATGCTGGAAGACTTCGGAACAGGATACGTTGACCACCTGACCGACTTCAGCTTTCAACCAACATCGGATCTCATCCCACTCTGTTTTACAACCTATAGAAACAGAAAGGGGGGGGTCATTCACTCAGATGATCAATCTGTTGTTATCCGACAGTTTTACACCCTCATATTAACACTAACTCAGTAGCTCTGACTGCAGGGCTCAAGCTGTCAACATCTCTTTAGAAAATAGACACAGCATGGCACAAAGACAAACAGAGACATCATACGATCGCCTCAGGTTCCCCAGGGCCCGTACGCTGATGCAGTTGACTGTGCATGTGACATGGGTTATGGCTTTGACTCCTGGTAAATACACAGCGTGGAATTTCTGTTGTAAACGGATAGTGGTAAAAGCCTTTCACACCTGCCAGGTCTTTCCATCTCTTGTCCCAAATCCTCCTGATACCAGACAAAATCCTGGAATTAGTTGGATAATGCACTCTTTCACCTATCAATCAAGGCTTGGTCCAGGAGACACGTTGACAGGTTGACAGGAGTGAATGAATGGATGGAAACAGCAACTCGACTCTGACTATTAATTATTGTGATAAACTAACACAATGCACAGCAATTGCGTTACCCAAGGCTTTGATGACATCCAGCTATGAGTGCTGCTGCAATTATTTTCAGCCATCTTTATTCCCAAACTTTAGTCTCCCAGTTTCCTCAATGTTATTTTCATGTCACTGTTCTAAAATAAAGAGTTTCCATCGTGTATCTAACATTGTGTTGTCACTACCGAAACACCTGTTGTTTTGAATGCTTTCAATTCAAAATTCTCTGATAATAATTATTTGTACGTAATTTTATCTGCTTCATTTTATTTTGGTATGGCCCCTGTAGGTGCTTCATTTGAGCTATCCACTGTGGTTCCTGACATTAATCTAAGACGGCGACAGTGACTTAGGGGCTGCAATCTGTCTAGTGGAATATCCAATCTCTCTCCCTGCCTTACTCCATTTGTATGAATCCGGCGTGTCTAATGCATTATCCAACCCTTCTCCCATGTTTCCCTATTTCCTTGAACACCGACCGCTTGTGTCCATTGGGGTGGTTTAGAGAAAATGATGTCACCTCCTGCGTAACATGCTGAAATGATAATGGGCCACGGGTGTGGAATTATTCAGGGGAAGAGCTGAGGCTTATTGATTCAAAATAAACACCAACATCCACTCTGTCTTTGTCAGGTTGACTGAATGTTATCTCTGGGGACTGATGTTCCTTTCCATTTGGTAGGGGTGAGACTGGGACTGTGTGTAGGTTGTGAGTGAGTGAGTGAGTGAGTGAGTGAGTGAGTGAGAGCGTAAGAAAGGTTTCACTAAACCTACTTCTATGGATTTTTAATGTTTAATGCATGTGTTTTCCACTATCCCTGAACAATACAATGAGTACATCTAGATTGTTTTCTTTAGGGTGTTTGTTGGCTTGCTTGTTGGAAGTGCAAATGACAGTCTGACAGGAACAATACTCCCATATGAGAATACTCTCTCCTAGATACTTAAATCCAGTTCCCTGGAACGGAGTCGTACAAAAACTCAGAATGATGAAACAACCGTGAAGTTCTGATTATGAAAGGATTTCATTTTTTAAGCCCTTGAGATTAGACAAGCTAAAGAAAGAGACAAAATTATATGATCTGTGTTCAAAGAGACATTTGTCCTCATTCATCCACGTAACAAAAGGCACAATGTGTGTCAGTTTCTCTGAGAAAACCATGAATTATGAAAATACCTACACTGTTTTGACATCTTTGGGTTTGGGCTGAATCGGAGGGGAAATCTTGATAAACCATAATGCATTGGGTCATATTCCCTGGTGTGTCATGGTTCACAATCAACAATCATGTCAATGAGGTCGATGATGAATTTCAACCATTTTCTTCCATATCAACGAAAGGTTTTTCTCACCCACTGAACAAGGCTCTATTCTTAGACCTTTATCAACATCCAGCTCTAGAGGGACCTCCACGCTTGGAGCGTCACCTCATTTAGGATTAACAGTGACTTTTGGAATTACTTTGGAGATTGGGCCGTGATTCCAGAGCGTCGCTGGAGGTGGAAGCGGATGATGGATTGGTTGTCTTCGGTTGTCTTCACAATGTGATTTGAAGTGATAAATGGTATACAGTAGGATTTGACCAATAAGGGTTTTTGAGTGTAAAAACAAATTCCACATCTTTAAATGTGACTATTTTCATGCCAAAAAAATGGATGTATTCAATGTTTCCCCTGCAGAATTTTATTGTTGGCAGGGTGGAAAAGCCTTTGAAACAGCATTTAAAACATTGAAACCCCAGATGAAAATAATAATAAAAAAAACATATCCATGTATACTTGTGTGGATTACGATCAAAATCTTGCATTAGAATCAATTCAGGTTACGGGCTTCCCATAGACAACTAGTATTGATCAATTACACAATAAACATCATATCGGCAGTGGACCGCATTACTGGCCGATATCCCATTTTTAATAAAAGGCCAATATGAGCCCCATATATCTGCAAACTAATCCTAGAATATAGTATATGATCTATATGAAAGAGGTAGGCACTGATGACTGTGCTCATTTAACACAAATGTATTATTATAAACTCTGCATGACATGTCACTTGCACAGTCGGTATCACACTGACGGAGGTACAGACACATCTACATCGACATGTTTATCTGCCTGATGAGCAGCAGATCTGAACTTTGTGCCAAAGTGTTTTGTTGGTTCAGAGTCATCATGGGTAATTACGATCAAATTAGTCTCAAAATGTTAAAGTTGGTCGCTCTCACTGAGGGGAGCTGCTAGTTTATAACACAATAGGGGAGAACATTCTGATGAAACATGAGCGGTAGTGAAGACACAGTCCATTAGGGAGACATGCAGCATGGCCCTCTGGGGGACGTCAAGTTTATTAGTATTTAATGAAGTGAATCAGTCAGGGGAAGGGCGAGCAGGTGAACCCACACCAGGAGGAAGAGCAGGTGTCAGTGCAGGTAAGATGGCTGATGAGCATTTGATGACGTATTTGCACTATTTCGATGCACACTACACATCCCTGCACAACCTTAGTCCATTCAAAATAGTACTGTGGATATTGTAACCATCTCTATATAGTAGAAACTGTGCAGTGTGGATTATTGGATTGTGTATGTTTGTCTCTTACTATGTACAATGAATCTTTTGTTATCTGTTTACTTGTACACCAGCTCACCAAGACAAACTCCTGCATGTAACTTAAACTGATTCTAATGCTGATGTCCACGCCACTGTGTGTGTGTTCACATCCCTGGCTCATGCTGTGCTCATGCATCCTCCTCTATTTCCTCTCCTGTCTCTCCTTACTCAGTAGCTACCGTGCTCTCTCATAGAATAATACAGGTTGGCGGACTGCCTGCTCTCCTTTAAAACAAGAAAAGATCAATGTTTGTCTCTCTGAATGACTCATCTCTCTAACAGTGTGCATACACGATGGCACCCCCCCCTACACACACATACAATGCTGCTTGATTCATTACTACCAGAGGATTAAACTAAAGCCAAAGAGCTGTAGTAAGATGCTACAGAAACATGGTTACTATGTACAAAAGTCTTTCTCATTTTATCATTTGTTGTTGATCTCTTTATTTTTGCGTTTGTGTTTTGTGTATGTACAGTATATGTGTTTTACTCCCCAGCTCCTCTCAACACTCCTCCTTTTTTTAGTTTAGCCTACATTTCTGTCCAACCTCTCGCTTTTCTGCTGCACCATTTTTTTTTACTCTCTCCTTCACAGCTGAATTATCTGCTCCTGCATATGCACCTGCTTGTGTTTGTGCTAATACATACATCACCTAAACCTTAAAATAACCACCATATGGACCTACCGGCGTGGCCGCTCTGGTTTTGCGCCTCACTCCTCCTAGTCTGGCTACAAATCTCCCGAGCCCTCAGGTGCTGGGAAATGATGGCACAGTCTGGATGAATTGCTACTGCCTGCAAATATGAGACAACTTAGTTATCTAAGGAAAACATGTGCACCGGAAGCATATGCAATTCGTTTGGAGGAGTTATGCAAAAATGCAGGGATGTTGGGTTAGCAAACAGCCTTTATCAACAGCATGCACACCCCCTCAGATAATCTATGCAATGGAACAGAAAACATTTATTGGTAACATATACACAAAGACAACATATTTTGTATATTTCACCTTTCTCCATTTCACCTTTCCTCTGGTCATAAAAAGATAGATAAAATGCCTGAAGTTTTATTAGTCCCTGACAAGTCTTTGGGTTTGCTGAGGTTGAAATTTCATGTCAACAATAATCTTGAGTCAGAAATAAACTGAAACTGCCTTATTAACAACACATATTTAAAGGTTATGTATGGTAAATGTAAAAGCAACATTCGGACCAGTCAAAACCCTTGATTGAAACCATACTGATGGTGCAGCAGAGCTACTATAAGCACAAATTAGTGTCAGCAGCTTAATGAGGGCATTTGCTGTCTAAAACCTATGATTCTGCATGAGAAACCCAAGAGTGGTCTGTGCTGGAGAGAGACAGAGGAAGACAGAGGGAGAGAGTGAGAGAGAATGAGAAAGATCTGGGATGAGATATTTCTTCATTACTATGTTTTGCGCAGAGAAAATGCAGTGACTAACTTTTTATTATATAATATTGTGCACTTTTAGATGTTATTAATCAATCCATGCATGGGACCGACCTACATTTTCTGAGATAAAACGCTGGCCCAGATAGTAAGTCTACTATTTGTCATCACTTTAGCAATAAATTCATCATAAATAACCACAGAGCAAAAGTAGCCAATATGACACTCACCATATTCCAGAGATTCAGATATAAAATGAGAAGTATGAATTTCTGGTTTCCTCCTGGATGTGCCATACAAAACAATTCCATGTTCCTATTTTTATTTATATCCCTCTTTGGAAGAGCAAATCTGTTTGTTTTCGTTCCTCTGTGCCTTTTTGAAGACTGACTCTTTTATTGCCTCACTGTAACATGCACCCTGCCGTCCTGAAATAGATGAATCCCCATTCTCTCTGCGAGCTGCAAACTTGCGGGAGTCGAGCTGACTCGCATCTCTCTCTCAGAGGAAGAGCAGGTGAATGAATTAATCTGTCCATTCAGAGAAATGGGAGAGGAGAGACGCAAGCCACGACAAGCAACCAATGGCCTGATTTCAAGTCACAAAATCTATTTTGCAACTGCATGCCTGTTTCTGAGTTGTGGTAGCCTATTTTTCAGGTCAAATCAAATCAAATCAATATCATATCAAATCAAATCAAATCAAATCAAATCAAATCAAATCAAATCAAATCAAATCAAATCAAATCAAATCAAATGTATTTGTATAGCCCTTAATCACGGTTACAGTCTCAAAGGGCTTCACAATGCCACAAAACAATAAATGATGGCACATATCCGACACCCTCCAACCTTGGACCCTTCAAGAGGACAAGGAAAAACTCCCACAAAACCTTTTAGGAAGAAACCTTGGCAGGGGCTACTCTAGGGATCCCCTACCAGGATGGTCAGGTGTGCAATACATTACATCATAGTCATTTAGCAGACACTTTCATCCAAAGCAACTTACAAAGGTGATAGTTGACACTATGTGGGGATTGAACCCACAACCCTGAGACTGAAAGTCTCATTCTCCTACCGACTGAGCTGTATGGGCAGGGCAAAAGGTGCTGAGTTTGGGCAAGCAGAGTATACAGAGTGAACACAATAAGGAGACTTGGTGGGACATCCAGATCTGGTGGCATCAACAGCAGCTCAGGCAGCCTCGTCTTAGGAGTGGGGGCCCACAGGACGAGGGTAGGGTCATTTAACCCAGAGATTTTTTACATATGGGCTCTGGGAGATTACACAATTATCAAAATTTAGAGTACTATTCTCAAACAGATACCGATATCTAGCTGGTCCAATAACCAACATCTCAGTTTTGTTGGCATTGAGAAGTATTCCTACTTCTCAGCAGCATCCAGCGTTCCGATAAGCACGCCTCTTATGTTTGTAAGTGGGAGCGATCGTTCAGTTTAAGGAGTACATAAAGTTGAGTAAATTAATGCTAATAATGTCACAGAGTGGTAGCATGTAAATAGAGAAAAGCAGCGGGCCCGGAACAGAGTCTTGTGGCACGCCAAAGTCCACATTGCAACACTCTGAGGTCATATTGTTGGAAGGCTCGGTGCGATCAATCAAGTAGACAGGACCTAAACCATTAAAGTGCTGATCCCTGGATAATAATATAGTTTTCAAAACAATTTAAGAGTATAATATGATCAATTGCATCGAAGGCTGCACTCATTGCATCACTGACCACTCTTGTTACTTTGTTGTTACTATAGCCACTCTGGCTACTTTCATTCTTTGTAATTCTATGAAAGGTTTTTCTTTTACCGTTTGAAAGTCCAGCGATAGGAATAAAATACCACAAACATTGAAATTATTTTGTGAAATTGACGTGAGGATGTGCTGTCAGGGGAAACACATTTTTTAGAGGAGATACTTTTTGCCACAACACCTGCTCAAAACTGCTCTACAGCAAATTCACAAGGAGGGAATAATTATGTTCCACCATTTGTTAACCTGACTCATTAGATGGATTATATTGGTAAGGGTCTTAGCTACCGCTTGGCAGTTTCAGTCACTAACGCTGCCAGCCAATTAGACAGCCTGCATTAGCTTGAACACTTGACATGTTCCCTGTAGGTTATGGAAGAGTTATGGAAGGATGATTTCCCTTTAATTAGCCCAAGGATGTGGTTTGGCTTTTAATAATTAGGTATTTGAAGACACTGAGGTTGCAGTATCTTAAAGTTAGAGAGGCAGGTTGTGACTTAAAGGAAACCGGTTTGAATCCCAAGATCTGGGCAGAGAAAGTGACATTTTCTCTTTCCTCAGTAGTTACCATCTAAGCAAGGCGCTTAACCCCCTACTGCACCACTGGAGATTTTTATGGTCAGTGGTTGACAGTTGTTGTCATACTAGGCAGCTTCCAAGTGAATGTGGAGAAGGACAGTGCTGAAAAAAAGCCCAAGAACAAGGCATTTAGCCTCCGAGTTCTCCATTGGAGCTACCTAGTGGGTAACACGCAATTTTACAATACATATATTGCATATCTTAATATAATTTTAACTGATGCACTTCTCAAACAGTAGAAGACGTCCAGGTGTGAATGTCTATAACTATAATGTGAAGATGTGAACGATCAATCCTGAAAAACAATGTGTCCCTGGATGAATAAAGGTTAAAAAATCAAAAGACCTTGTGGAATAAGCTAGCTTGTCATCAGGTTTCAGTCATCACATAGGCCACCCTGATATAAGGGAATCTTTACACACTATGACCCATGCACAAACAAAGGCTAACAACGGTTTGTGTGGTAGCATTGACATCTCTTTGGTAATGACTTATATTTCCATCAAATGGGTTGTTTGAGTTTAAGCCATTGCTTGTTTGACCACTGATTTTTAATTTTGCAGAGCTAGTAAACTAATCTGTCAAAGCAAATGTGGCTGTGTAATGTGATATAGGCTTTGAGGTGGCAGGAGAGTGGACTAGTGGTTAAAGAGGCTACTTTTTTATATCTTTAGGTCTATGGGGGGGTTTTTTGTTGTTGTTGTTTTTTTTTTACAATGGTTCATTCTACTATGGTATTTAGTTCATTACATACTTTGTTGCAATGCTTTGGTTTGATTTTAATTCTTGTAAAACCACTCTTCCAAGTATATAATACAGCCTAATTAGTTTCCAACAGTATCCCTAACTACTGATTTGGGTTTCCTTGTTATATAAAGCTGCACTAGGCAATTTCACACATTGGCAGCCCCAAATGGCAACGTGAGGTAACTGTTTGAAATTTAAGGACTTCAATAGCCAATCTGTGATGCTTTAAGCTAAAGGATACCAAAGAGACAAGCGAGGCAAAAGGTCTAACATCAGTGAGTCCAGCTTGCTCGTTGTTTTTTAGGAGACACTTTGTGTTTCAGTATTAAGGTTTGATTCACCACTTCCTGGGCCTGGAGAAGATTTGCAGGCAGTGACCATACCTGCCACCAGCAGTTTCATTTGTTCAAATAGTGCAAATATGCAGGGTCTTGCTTAAGGTTTATTACAGCATTTGTTACTCTCCCCTTTCAAAGTTGGCAATGCTGGTCCAGGGAATCAAACAGCTTGCCTCTCCAGCCATCAGGCTACCACCACAGCCCTTGGAGAGGTACTTTCATGTCAACTCAGATAATGCCAAGCTCAGAAACCACTTCAAAGAATACAAAAGGTCAAAGGATGTCTCCCAAATACATAATATCATGGCCTTGCCTTTTTGCTGCACAAAGTTCACCTTCTAAAAAAAGATAGATCATCGATAGCCTAAACTCCAGTGTACATCTGTTCATTTTGGCCCAGCATACGCAAGCATCAATACATACATACACAGTCATTGCTTTGAATTTGCAAGAGTGTTCAGTGCAGTATAACACTTCTCTATCTGTGTGTGCTTAAAAACAATCAGGATAACTGCGTCCTTAAGGCATTTGACTTCAGCTCCAAGGGACATTCAAACCCACACTCCTGCTTGTGTTAAGGGGAAGGGAAGGGAAGGGAAATATCTTAAGTTTAAGGAGTTATGAAACATGTATCTCCTCATACTTAATTGCACAAAAAGCATTTAAGAGCTCATAATGCTCATTAAATAATGTTTTATCTTCAGTTTCCTTTGTGATTCCATCCCTTAGGCCTAATGGAGTGCCAAAAGATTGACACAAATTTGCTGTGGTGGTTAGCATGTCACCAACTAGCATGGCTGCAAGGTTAAGATGTTGGTTTTAAGATCCAATAGACAGTTATCCTTGTGGGTTCAAATACCACTCCAGTCTTCAAAGAAGTGTCTTCAATATTCTCACTAAGTACAGAATATTCTTCTATTTTTGTATCTGTTTTTAAGGACTGCAACTAAGATCATTATGTCAAATTGAAATCTAGAATTGAAGGCTGCTCTGCAGTTTTGAAAGGTTTTTTTGTACTACAGCCAAATGTTTTATTGTGAATAGACTCACACACACACACACACACACACACACACACACACACACACAACCTACCTCGACCAAATAGCAAAATTGTACAACCGTATTGCACTAGCTATTATTTCTTGCACTACCTTGAACATTTTTTTGTATATTTTTTGGATTTTTTTATACAACTTTTATCCTTGTTTATTGTATAGTGATGTGTGCCTCTCTCTTGCTTTGCACTGCTGCATAAGTGCAATTTTCTCTCGGGGACAATAAAGAGCCATCTAATCATCTAAGCATCATTTTAAAATTTGGACATTGATTTCAGATTGATTTTAGTTACTTTTCAGACTGTTTTTGTCTCGTTTTAGTTTAGTTTGTATTGTTCATAAATGTCCCGTTTTTGTCTAAATGCTGACAGAAAATTGGACGGACAGTAGCATAGTCCCTATATTGGTATTGATAAACAGTGTTGTTTATCTGGAGGGTTTGTGCTGGGGATCGTACGTGGTTTGACTAGACTGCCATCTGCAGGACAAGAGCGGAAACAGCATTTGGCTCAAAGCCACTAACTGAAAATATAAGATATTAAAATCCACAGCAATGACATTTCATTAAACGACAAATGTTTGCAAAAACTACAGATTCGAGTGCAAAGTTATATTGTTAGATAGAAACAGATTGTACTGTTATTCAGACGATACCATATACCGTAAAGTATGTAAATTGAGAAAAAGATAAATCGAAATATGAATCATAAAGGCCATCGTATTGTCATTAAAAACTACAGTTTTCACAGTTCCCCATTACACAGCCTTCCTGCGGGAATCATGGGAAACGCAGTCTTTGAAAAAAAATGGATCATACCAACCTGTAAACTACGGTGGAAATGGTGGCAGAAACATGCATCACTTTTTATCTTGCAGTGATTCGTAAAGAGTGACGTAATGAGTAGGGTTTGGTATGTTTACGTAATTTTTATACAGTAATAAAATACCGTTACAAAGATATAAATGTAGAAACGCCAACTCTCTCCCCCTGCGGTTACAGCATAATACCCACGACCCATTTCGGCAAGTTCTCTTCCACCATCGGATTACAGCCCGAGAGCACGCAACGGGCACTTAACCAGCTGTAAAACGTCGATAAAAACTAAGAGTAAGTGCAGTAAAGTTGTATTTTACCACATGGGTTATAAGAGAAAACTTATTGTTAGTGAATGCCGGAAAATATTTTTAAATGTACAGTTTTCGTGCGCCACGTGGCTGTCTGAACGACAAGTTGGTGTGGCTGTCAAACTTGGGGTCGGGGTGCCTGGTTGTGCAAGCAACAGATGAAAGGCAACACAGCGGTGTTGGATATTAAAGTGGCTTATATGGTCTATTTTCAGCCTCTCCATGAATGTAATTGAAGGGACTTGCACTGTGTTTGTGGTACTGGTATTTATGGTGACCTGAGCATACATTATAGCGTTTTATCTATATCACTTTATAGGGACTTAGAGTTTCGCTCTAATATTTTGATCCCTATGGAAGTTATTATAGGATTACTGTAGTTGTTTTTCGTAAGGCCTTGTAAACAGTTAAATATTAAATGTCTGAAGTGTTGTGTTGTCTCTGTTTCTCTCTCGTGGATTGGGTTATAAAAGCTGCATCAGCTGCCCATTCCAATAAGGTGAGTGTTGATGCTGAAACTGCTTTTCAACTGATGCTCTATCACATTACTAACATCTGTTGTTGTGGTACAAAGAATTCACATTTCAGGGCTGACATTAAGCAATGCATTGGCTATGTGTTATTTTTGTAAAACAAAAAAATATATATTTGGCAGAATTTATTTCATGCATGATATTTGAGTAGTGTCTTTTGGTTGTGATGTTTGGCCATTTGTGTATATATAAGTAGTGCTGTTGTGGGGCCATTTAGATCCGCTTTCATTCAAGTTTTTAGGTTGAATTAAATACTGTAAGTGAGATCATTTGCACAATAAATACTTTTTGGATTGCAGTATCCCATTCCACAATAGGTAGCCTACATTATTCTTCAACATGTCTAAAAAAAGGTGAGCCGAACACTGTTACTTAACTTCAACACATTCTAACCTAAACGTTGGTCTTTTTCACCAGTCATTTGTGTTACCCACATTGCATTTTGCATCGCTTGGTTTGGCTTTGGGTTTTGAAAGTCCAATGTGAGATTGATATCCTAAAAGCCTACACAATTAAGTTCATCTGCAATTTCAGCTTCAATCTGCAGTTGACACTCAACAGGCTAAGCTAATGTTGAACTGTTCCTTTTAAAACAATTACTTATGTGTCCACTGACATATTTAGATTCAGCACGAGCGTTTGGATAAATCCTCCGTCTCCTTGTCTTCAAGACCACATTGGCCTCACCATATCAGTCGTTTGCTTGAGCTTTGAAGATCACATCCCCTCATCCCTCTAACCATCAGGTTCTCTGTGATACTAACTTCACATTGAACTAATGGCTCTAGCTTCTACCTGTTGCTTCTTTCCTTTTCTCTCCTCATATATACCGGGCACATGATTGAGTACAGAAGAGACCCCTTTAATTAAGCAATGGATCAGACTCGGTCACCCGGCCAGCATGGAAGAGTCCCTCAGAATGCTATACCAGTGGGGGTACTCAGGCAGGGTAATGGCCCCGCTCTGGAGGGAGGCATCCTGAATGGAGGCGAGCTCCACGGTTTGAGGAGGCGACAGCGTACACGTTCGTCCCAGTCGGAGAGCCAGGGCTCTGGGACCGAAGAGGAGTGGTTGGGCGTCTCCATGGAGGTAGCCAGGTCCTATGGCCAAAGCCCCATCCTCCAGGGCATGCAGGCAGAGCACAACTGGCACAACCGCAGTGCCTATGAGCCGGCCGAGAGCAGCTACCAGAGCAGGCGGGCTGGCAATAGCGGACCGCTCTCATCTTCTCCGAGGAGCCCCCGCACCCTGACCTTCCGCTCCAAACGCCTCTATGGTCAGCAGCAGGATAACTTGGACCAGGAGCACGGTATTACCACTGTAAAGTCCTCTGGTACCCCCCACCGACAGTCCAGTAGAGGCCGCAACCGCACCTCCTCTGAGACCGAGCAACGGAGCAAGGGCAGCAGGGGGCCAACCCACAGGAAGAGGGGCATCTCCGAGACAGAAAGCAGGCCCAGATGGGACAAGTATGACACCTCCCTCACCCAGGGAATGGGAGAGACATGTTGCCAGTTTATTTAAGTTTTGATTTGTTCGCTTTTTATTTTTGTCTGTCTGCATTTTGTTTGGGCCTTTTTGAATTATGCCAACTTATGTATTGTGTTTGTATTTTAGTTTTGATATGCATGTTTATAAACAAGCCTTTCTTGTCAGTTAAGTTCCTTGTTTAGTCTGAGTCAGTGTAAAACATAAGGCTATACATTATGGAATATAGTACAACAGGTCTGTCCTCTCACTGGGTTTGATATCCATACAGCAGAGTGGGTCTCTGCTATAACAAAGGGGGGAGCGTTGGTGGGCAGACGCCAACCTTTTGTTCTATAATCCAGAGTTTGCAGACAAGGCAACTCCGTTTCACTGACTGAGGAATGTGTAGATGCCGATCTGCTGCAGTAATCAATCAGTGAAGTGGGAAGGGGAGGTAAAGCGCATGAGCTCTAGTGTCTTTTTTTTTTAATTCCTTTCTTTTTTACTTGTTGATTTAACAGTTTAAACTGATGTAGCCTAACTGATGCCTCAGGTATTCCCAAATGCCACATTGCTATGACGTGTCTATATGTTATGCTTTGATTTGTCTCTCCCTAGTCCCACCACAATCCCACCTGTGGCTCTGCATGCTGTTTGAATTGTAACCTGTAATCATCGTCCTGGTCCAGCATCTAATTAAGATGTCCCGTCACTCATTTGCTGTCATTGATTGCGCTGGCTATAACGATTTAATGCAATGTAATGGGTGTTCTAGACATACTGTCACATATTTGATAAGGTATAAATGTTAGAATTTCATAGCATGCGCCTTTACTGAATTTGTCTCCCCCCTCTCCCTTCATCAGTACCAACATGAGTGGACTGCAGTGCCTCGCGACGGAGAACATCTGGTTCGATAAGCACAACTATGATGAGGCTGAGAAGCGCTTCTACGAGGGAGCCAACGGCCCCTCCACACAGTCTCATCAACAGGTAGGGATGAACACACACGTGTGTAATGGTCCCGAAAGAAGCACTTCTTCACCGTCCTGTGATAGGTTGGCCTACATGCACTGCAAAAAGCAAAGGTTTGGGTTTTGTGTACATGTAATCATTCTTAGAAATAAGGGATTTGGAAAGGCTCACAGTGATGAGCTTCACTTTGAAACTCTTACTTGCAGAGCCGTCATTTTCAGTGTATTGCAGCCATCTTGAACATCAAGCACCCGTCTGCATGGCACCGCTTCAGCACCTGTCGCCTTATCGGCAGATGCACAGTACTCCGTCAACCATTGGCCTTTTGTTTTTTGCCGTAGTTGCATCATCGTTGGTCACGGTGCTCCCCAGCCCCTAGCAGCTGTGTGCATGTGAGTTAAGCCACTCGATTTAGAAGTGGCTCAGCTGAGTGAGAGGGGTCAGGTGGTTTGGCAGCTGTCCCTGGTTTTCAGACTAGTGTTGCAGTGGCTGTCGGTTTCTACATGGGTTCGGAAAATAATGGAAAAAGAATTTGATTTTTCCACCTCTGAAAAGCTTTGGAATTGCACAAAAAGTCAAGCATGTAGATGTAGACCCACTTTCATATGATATATTTGTATAACAACAAATGCATAGAAGAATAATCTTCAGCCATAGACTGATGCCACATGACCCTAATTTTGTCACTATCAG
Organism: Gephyroberyx darwinii; assembly: GCA_900660455.1. Taxonomy (NCBI): domain Eukaryota; kingdom Metazoa; phylum Chordata; class Actinopteri; order Trachichthyiformes; family Trachichthyidae; genus Gephyroberyx; species Gephyroberyx darwinii. The sequence continues at coordinate 18,872 of CABFOQ010002653.1, read as the reverse complement.
CTTACATCATAGCGAACGCAGACCAACATGTTCAAATCTAGTCAAGAAATGAAGGTCTGGAATAGGTGTAGAGGCCCCGGACCGTGGGAGGCACAGGGTAGATTGCCATCTGGGGTCATGAGGGAGTTTGTGTGAGAGTTTGTGTTCCCTCCTATCTGCTGCCAAAATATGTTGGTCACTTTTCACTGCTTACCTTCACCTTGCTTTATCAGGCACAACTGCATGAGCCAAATGCTGAAGTTTGTTTGCTTTTGTGTGTGTGTGTGTCTGCTACCCTGTGAGAGTGTTAAGAAAACTGTAGAAACCTGAACATTCAAGTGCAAAATAGTTAGACGTTGTAATTCCATTATAAGTGATTGAATTAGTGTGAGACATCAAAGGAGGTGTGTGGCTGTGTGTGTGTGGACCAGCTTGCTTTTGTCTGTTTGGCATGCTCCTTTCTACCTTCCCCACTGCTCCCCCCTTCATCGCTGCTGTACCCCCATATACCCGCAGGAGAGAGAAGCTAGTGCCATCCTTCAGGACATTGCTAAATCTCGCCTGAATATCCAGCAGTCCCTAGACGGAGTGAGTACTGTAAATGAAGCGCAGGCCCCACCCCCTGTAGTGGCAGTACTGTACTCGCTAATGTCCGTGTACCAGCCCTAAGACGGGGGAATAACTGTTGTGAGATAAAATGGTATAATCCTGGTAATGATTAAAGTTAAATAAGAGTCATTTTGGGAGTTAATGACAAAGTTTAGATTAATTCAGTCACTGCAATAATACAAGTAGATCTGATGTTTTTGCATTTAGTCTGTAGTTGACATGTTAAGGGCTATAGTCTCTCAAGGGTTATTCATCATGCTTCCCTTCACCTCTGCTCGCTCGCTCTCAGAGCTTCATTCTATGCTTTGTACTGTCTGCCATCAAGTTGCTTGTGTGTGAGAGTATCTTTTTAAAACAGCATTTGTTATTTTGTGCGCAGTATCAAAATTTGATCACTTGCGACCTTTGTTTTATCTTGAAGTCAGCATTTCCAAATGTATGCCCGACTATCAGAACCACAGGGGCTACTCCGAGAACATTGTTTAGAAATGTATTCTTCAGGTCGACTTCGTTTTTCTTCAGTGTCTGTTTTCCCTCTAGTCTTCTCCGATTGGTTGTTTGATCCCATTTCTCTTCCAGTAATTACTGATGACTCTTCAGCTGTATAAATGCGTAGCATCCCAGTATCGACCTACAACCTCTACTTTTCTTTGTCTTCGTCTTTTTATCCTTCCTTGCTCCTCCCCTTCACCTGAACCCTGTACATCAATGGGTGCAGGTGAAGACAGCCCTGCAGTCAGCCAAAGGGCGTCACCAGAAACGGCAGCACAGAAACGTAAGTCCCCCTCGACCACGTGCTCCTCAGGCCTGGGGAAGCTGCATGGCTGGGGCAGGCAGCCGGGTCTGCTGCTGCTGCCTGGAATGGAGTGTGCTGCTGTTCTCACAGACCTAACCTGTCTCATCTCTCACCACCATCCCACTTCCTTCCCAGTCACAAGTCTGCTTCATGCATTGTCTGTGACACGCTGAACCATAAGCTATATAATAATAGGGCTGCATGATTATGACTGAAATTACAGTCCTGATTATTTTGCAAGATATTGTGATCATGCTTATCATTCAATTATTACTCTTACGACCTGGGAAAGGAAATTACTGCACTTTTGGCATTTCTTTAATAACTTGATGATCTGAACTACAGTGGACTTAATTGAATTATTTAATTTCATTAATTCTGGAGACTAAAATTGAGCTGTACTTGATAAATTGTGCATCCTTATATGGTATTATTGTTGGACAAAAAAAATGTTGATTGTCCAGATTTGTTTTAAAAACCTTGCCAATAGATGATCTGCATGCTAGTGTTGTAGTGTTTGATTGGGGACAGGGACGGGGGGTGGGGGTTCGTTTTTGACATTGAGTGTACAGTCATTGGTGTGTGAAGTGTATCCAAATCATTGTGTTGTGCCTTGCATGGCATTATATGGCATAAAGGTATTTCATATCATATCATATGTCACAAATGATTCATCCCCTTTTTTTTGCCTGCTTCTTCCCTTCACACTTGGCCTGTATCTTGACCCAGAAAATAATGTACCTCCCTTGCCAGGCTTTTGACCCTGGCCTGCAGCATGAAACTTGAATTAATTCTGTGAATTTATCCACAGTCATCCTCAAATGCCGGAGGAGACCAGGAGTTGATCTCGCGGATGAAGAGCCTGGAACTGGAGAACCAGAGTCTGCACAAAGGTGTGTTTGTTACTGTGTTTTCCATATGTGCTGGGCGTCTACCCACTAGTTGTACACAGTTGTCATACTTGTCTTCCTTGCTGTGTATGTGTTTCAGTGGTGGAGGAAATGAGGGCAGTCCTGCACAAACTGGAGTCCAGGGTGGCTGTGCTGGAAAAGTCCCCTGCAGCAGAAGCCGTCCCACGTACTCGGGTAGGTAACTGTCCTCTGAAGAGCTCACCTCCACACCTATCTATCCTTGTGTTTTGTTTACCCACGTTAACACAGCAGAATCTTGCTTTCATCCTCCTTCTCATCCTCATTTTCTTGGTGCCCAGGCTGCTCCAGTCCAACAGGTAAATGTGGAAAATGGTGGTGATGACGACGATGAAGACATGGACCTGTTTGGCAGTGATGATGAGGAAGACGCCGAGGCAGAGCGTCTCAAACAGGAGCGCATTGATGCCTATGCAGCCAAGAAGTCCAAGAAACCTGCCCTCATCGCCAAGTCCTCTATCCTGTTGGATGTCAAGCCTGTACGTATTCCCCCTCATACAAATGCATTACTCAGCCTTTTTCAGTTCTGGTCTCTATTAGGGTTCCTTTAGTTGTGGATAACCTGGGGAAAGTGAAATTTGAAAATTGTTTTCCATGGAGAATTTGGAAAATAATATCCAAAACGTTTTGTAAAAGTCATGGATCTTTTTTTAAATTTCCTTTTCATTGAGCTAATAGTCTCCTTTTCAACTCAATCCTGTTGGTGGATCTGTTTAGAAAGAACAAAAAACCTAAATGACAAACCTTCTGATCACAAAATCCCAAGTGGTAGTTAGGTGGTTTGCCAAAACAAGACCTAGAACATTCAAATCAACTATCCAGCAAAAGTTGAACATGAATGGAATTTGATCGCAAATATCTATCGAAACTGTTGCAAGCTCATGGATCCTGTGACGAAACTTTGGCATTGTGACGTTATTGCCAGATTAATATTGGTTGCCTCATCTGTCTCTCCTCCTCCACTCTTCCCGTTCCACCAGTGGGATGATGAGACCGATATGGCCAAGCTGGAGGAGTGTGTGCGCTCGGTGCAGGCCGATGGACTCCTGTGGGGAGCGTCCAAGCTGGTGCCAGTGGGTTATGGCATCAAGAAGCTGCAGATCAACTGTGTGGTTGAGGACGACAAGGTGGGCACAGACATGCTGGAGGAGGAGATCACCAAGTTTGAGGACTACGTAAGTAACAACCACCTCTACCACGGCAGCCTTTCAAAACAAGCTGGGATGTAATTAGGAACACAAAAAGGAAAATGGTAATCTCTTTTTTAGAAATGAATGGGAGTCCAATATCCAAAAAATATGAAGGAAAATATCAAATATTTCACAAAATGTTCAGTTTTTTTGCAGTTTATCTGAAATGAAATGTTTTATTCATGATTTTAACTAAATTAAAGAATAGCTTTGTAGAAAAACTGGCACCAGAAATCACTGACATCACACCATGTTCAACTAAAAATACACTCCTTCAAATGTTCAGTTTTTATCCTTTTTTCTTTCATTGCAGGTCCAGAGTGTGGATGTTGCTGCCTTCAACAAGATCTAAGTTCCTCCTTCCCTCTCGCCCCGCTACACCAAAGTGTTGCTGCTGCTCTCCGCTTGCACAGTTATTAATAATAAAAAAACTGAGCTTTGAGCACAAACATCGTTGTTTTATTATTCTTAAGGAAATGTAAATATACTATACAAGATGTTCATAAGGACATTCAATAATATTGATAAGGATATTCAATCAATAATGAAATTAACCTGCTGCTTTGAAAGAGCACAGCTTCAACGTGGAGCCCAGCCCGACCCAAAATCCTGGGTAGAGGGGCTGGGTGAACGTAGCCTTGACTTTATGAAGGAGGATCACTGTATCAGAAATGTTGTAGAAAGACAGAGCCCCGCCCCTGAAGTCCAGATACACTCCTATTCGATTACAGCAGGGAGCGGCAACAGCCACACTGTCCTTGTTGTGCTGAAAAGAACAGGCTGAAGAGGAACAGTCCAGGCTCCAGGACTTGGAGTTGTGTCCCAGCTTACATTCGCTTCCGCCTCCATTTCTGTTCATACCTTTGTAGCAGACTCCGATGGAGACCCCTCCATTACCAGCCCATTCTACCTCCCAGTAGCAGCGTCCTGCCATGCCCGCTCGACACAGGACCTGGGCCCAACTGGTGAAGCGATCAGGGTGGTCCAGGTAGGGCTGTGGCTCGGGCCGCGTGGTCACCCCTCTTCGATCATCAGAGAGGCACAGAAAGGGGTTTGCTGTGTTGGGGTCCAGGGTTATGTCACTGTGATCTGGACACAACAGAGTTTGTCAGACACCAACTAATGGTCATTTAGATCAATGACCGATAGTTCATTTTGATGGGGTTTATAAAATCCTTGTACTCACATTGCAAGAATTCAGCTCTTGTTCTTGGCTCTGAGCTATATGATATGTCAGGGTCTCTTACTGGAGAGAGATGAAGGAAGAGACTTAATTAAGATGACAGATGCACTCAATTATTTCAATTTAATAATTCAATTTAAGAATAAACTACCTCTAGCTTTTGCAGGGGTACTTTGTCTGGTTTCCTTCAATGAAATCACTAGAAATGCAGAGAGGTAAAGATATTGTTTTCCATAATTTGAAATACAAAAACATTTCACTTCATCATTCATTTTGAAGTTCATCCCTCCATTGTGGAGGAGACGTACCCTTCTCAGAAATCCGGTTGAATTCTCTTTCACGCACTTCCTCCAGCCTGTCTCTCAGATCAGCCAGGGCTCCTCTCATGGTTTTGTACATGAAATATGTCAGGACATCGGTACTGGGCGGCTCCACAGTCTTTGTAGGGAAATGCAGAGACTTGCACTTCTACAGGACCATAGAACACAGCCAAACGAGAATGTATTGTGCATTAGATGATTTTCAGCAGCTTTTCTCCACAGCAAGGCCAACCGTGTTAGAATACTACACCTATTTACCACTTAAGAACTTTTCAGAGCTGAAAAACAACCAGGAAGGAATAAAATTTTTAGGTCATGGAAGCCTAAAGCTATGGAAAGTCATGTAATTTCACACCATGGCTACAGTGGGAACTCTGTACTCAAAATTGTATTGACTGAACCTCTTTCAATTTAACATTACATAAAGAAGTTAGGCCTATCCTATTTCACAGTCTAGTTTGACCTTACTAAAAGAGGCCCACAGTGAGAAATATTTCCCATTACTGACCAATCCTGTTGGCTTATGTTGAATACCTGAAGGAAATGGATGTGGTCCTCAGTGCATGAGAGTTTCTCCAGCTCAGCATCAGTCCTCTTCAGCTCGGCTATCTCCTTCTGTATCTTCTCCAGTAGCTCCTCAGCCTGACCGACAGCAGTCTTCTCCTGGGCTTTGAGGAGCTCCCTCACCTCAGAGCGTTGTTTCTCTATGGAGTGGATCAGCCTGGCGAAAATCCTCTCACTCTCCTCCACCGCTGCTTCAGTGGAGTGCTATGGAGAATGGTTTTGTTTTGGGGGTGGGTCATTAGTCCTCAGCTACTAACTGGTGTGTGTATAGTATGCCACAACAGTGTATTGATACTTCCTCTAGTGCCGTTGCACTCACCTTGATGTATCTGACAACATATCTAAGCTCCTTTTCAACTTCCTTCAATTTCTGTGCAGACTTCAAAGAGGATGCTTCCAACTTTTTCTAAAGGAATACAAAAGATGAATATTACATGGTGCAATTGCTTGGGGTGTTATATGCAATTTTGCTACAGCTGACTGAAGATAGCCAACCCGCCCTATTTTGATGTCAGAATCAAAGGGTTGCATTGGAAAGCCTTTGATCTATCAGCCGTTACACCGACACAATAACTTCCAAGGACAAGTCTGGGCTGCAGGACTGGGGCACAATAGAATATACAGTTTCACACTTCTTGTAACCAATATTTGAAATGCCGAGGCCTCTAGCAGTTACAGACTGGGCTCTAAAAGTCCTGTATTTGTCATGGCTACAATGCTTCATCTGTAACAGCTAGGGAAAAAAAGCTAATCATTTTATTTTAAACTAAGAAATCCAAAAGTGGGTTCATTATTTCATTCTTCAATCTCTAAAACAAAATGATCAAGAAGTGAAATGGCAGTAAGGCATCCTTTGTTGGAAAGCTGTCACCCCACCCTGCTTTGTCTTCGTAGTGATTTATTAGCTCAAAGATATCTTTTTCACTCTCAACTTTGTCTTTTGGTACATGAACCGAGGCTGTACAGTGTAATTTGTAACCTTAGTAAACATTGCAGGAAACAGACCTGGGAGCTTTTCAACATTTAGATGAATGAGTGATGAATTATGGTTTGCACCTTAAAGAAAACAAGCAGTGTTTAAACACACCTGTTGTGTCGTTCTCTCCTCCACCACCGAGACTGTATCATGACGCTTGTGCCTTTCTTTTGCACACTGAGAACACACACACTGCTGGTCAGTGCGACAGTACACCCTCAGTAGTTTCTCATGGTGAGGGCATAGCTTCTCCCTCAGCTGATCCAAAGCTGTGATCACTTTATGGGCTTTCCCATGAAAACGTTCTTCATGGACTCTCAAATGAGCCTCACAGTAAGACTCAAAGCACACGAGACAAGATTTGACAGCTTTGTTTTTTCTCCCTGTGCAAACATCACATTTCACATCCTCAGGTTTGGCCAAGTGTTGAACTGCAGATTGGATTCCAGTCTGCTGAATCTTTTCCACAACCTCAGCCAGAACGGTGTTCCTGCTCAGAGCAGGTCTTGGGTTGAATACCTGCCTGCACTGTGGACAGCTGCACTCGCCCTTATGTTTGGTCCTATTCCAGTAGTCTTCAATACATCCCAAGCAATAGCTGTGTCCACAGGGAATAGTCACCGGGTCCCTCAATACATCCAGACACACTGGACAACAGAACTGCTCTTGTTCAATGGAAATACTTGCTGCCATTTCCTACTCATGCCAAACAGGAACTACAAGAGCTATGGACAAAGAGGGGCGTGGCCCACAGATGTGCACATTACAGGTTCTCAGGTATCACCTTGTGCACCCTGAGGCGTCCAATGAAAACCAGCGGCCAGGAGACAGGTTGTGCCAGGTAATGCAAAGAGCTCAATGGACAAGTGCCAGTTGAACCACTTCACATGATTACACAAGGGATAAATCCAAATAATTCATTGCATTGTGCTATAAATAGAAAAGGTTTAGATTGCACTTGCACACAATTTTCTGCAAAAGTGCTGTGGTGTGTGTGTAGTCAACCTGTTATTCCAGTTCTACTGTGGACACCAAATAGCCCATATTTGCTCAAAGAATGAAAAGTACACCAACCCCTATACAAAAGAACCACCAACCTTGAGAAAGTCAAGTTTGTAAAATTCTGTTTGCTTTTTTTAATGTCAGCATGTCACAAAACACTTCAACACAAAATGATTGTTACAGATCTTTGGTTAAAAAAAACAGGAGAACAATTAGTTAGAAAACCATTACTAAATAAAAACTATGTTTCACTGGCATATGCTGTAATGTGATAGCTGCTTAAATGAGCGTTGCTTATGTGCTGCTTGTAATAAATCTAGTTGATGCAAGGTCAACTTGGTCTTCAGTGGCACTGCAAAAGCGCATCATGCTGTCCTTGTCGCTTTCCCACCTGCACTGATGTAAATACAGAGAATTGGTAAAAACAACGGCATTACCAAAAGATTCAATACTGAGAGTCCAAGTCAGAAGTGTCAGTGCAGAACTGGGAGAAGAAAAGGTGACAAGATGACTTTAGTGTTATGACATTCAACCTATTGGTATGTTTTCATTTGCAGGTGCAATATGTAATCTGAAATGTTGAAGTCTGTGACATGGCTATTTCCTCCTGGGGTGTGAGCGTCGCTGAAGATGCCTCTGCCTGGATCCCGTGGAGAGCTTGGAGCCTGAGCAGACAGAAGTGGAGTTAGTCAGGAGCACCCTGGGGGAACCTGGATCCAGAGGAGACGGTTAGGACTAGGAGGTGGACTTAAGGAGTCATGACATGTTAGTGTACAGCTCACAATTATGCCGTTCATGGTCAGTGCTGGGTGGTAATGCATGACTCAGCATTACAGTAGTTTTACTTGTACCAAATCGGTAAATGCATTGGTCATCAGCGTCTCTAAATATCATCTTAAAGTTGAATTATCCAACAACTATAAACCCACACAGATCCCTGATTTGTTTTCATCATAATTAGTTGTTGTCCTTAGATGAGAAGCTTTCCCACAACTTTGATTTTATCAAAATGATCAAGAACATCAAATCAGCAATCAAAAGGCTGAGAAGAACATTGATTGGACATAAACACTATTTGGTTACCCTGATCATTCCCAAAAAACACAGGTGAGGCATTTGAGTTATGACAATTTTGGAAGGTAAGAGAGAATGCATTCACCGATTTTGGGGCTATAACAGAAAAGTAATATAACAAGAAGTTTAACGAGCCAAACATTGTTCATGATATGATTTTGCTCATTGAAACCATGTAAAGTGAACTGTACATTCAGTGCGCTGCTCTAGAAAACATTTGCTTTTTGATAGGGGCTTCCATTTACCAAACGGTGAGAAGGCAAAGCCGCCAAAGGTGGGAACAGGAGGTCCCGGAGTGAGGAAGGGATTGAGAGGGCTTCCACTGCTTTGGTCCAGCCCAGGTGGAGAGGTCACTGTAAGGACACAGAGCACAAACATTGTTACTGCAGTGTCTCGGTTGTCCAAGCAGTCAGCACGCCCTACTGTCCTTACTTGCACTTGCAATGTCAGCCAAGACTACCTTAACTAAAAACAAACAAGCCGAGTAAGGTGTTTCATAACGTCAAATATTGCAATGCTGAAGATGACAGAAAATACTGCTCTTTTATGAAGCTAGGTTTCAAAAGTTGGAAACCTGTCAAAAACTAAACGACAGCACAAAAACTCACCCAGCATCGCTTCCGTTTGGGAGGTCGACTCAGCATTATTGGGCTGTATCGTCTCTAGCTGGACACCAGGATTAGGAGACTTTACAATCGTCACAGCTCTCACTGGAAAGGAAAGAAAGTCCAAAGAGACACACGTTAAGGATGACAGAGTAATTTATGTCGTACTAATCAAAAATGACCCCTAGCATCTGGCCAGTGTTTTCTACCTTTCTCGTAGATGCCGACAAATCCTCCCTGGCAGACTTCCTGCAGCAGGCCTTTAAAATCTGCGACGGCTGTCAACAACGGGCTAAAGGTGAGGTTGGCGTCAACGCTGACTGGCGGCAAGGCTCCCAGCTCAGGCGGAGCATGGAGGGACTGGCAGCTCTGGAACGACCGAGAGGAAATGATGCTCGCAGTGTGTAGGATGTTTAGTTACTGTCCTGTATCTCAAAGAACCCTTGCCTATAACACAATAAGAATCATCTGTGGCTGGTAATCCTGTCTACAGCTAATTTCTCTACGTTTGGCTTGTGAAATAGTGAATGTTCACTGTTTCCCTGACTATATGGCACCTTCAATAAAGAGTCTCTGTTGTGATGATCAGCTAGGACTCGAATCTGATGGTAGCAAGGGCAGTGGAATTACCTGGAGGAAATGAATGTGGTCCTCAGTATGTGAAAGCTTCTCCAGTTCAGCATCATTCTTCTTCAGCTCAGCGATCTCCTTGTGTATCTTCTCCAGTAGCTCCTCAGCCTGACTGACAGATGTCTTCTCCTGGGCTACGATCAGCTCCCTCACCTCAAAACGCTTCAGCTCGATGGAGCGGATCAGTTCGGTAAAGACTTTGTCGGTCTCCTCAACTGCTGCCCGGGCAGAGCGCTAGAGAGAAACGTACACCAACGCAGAAGGACACAGTTCAATGAGATATCCAAAAGTAGGCCCACACACAGCACTGCTGCTCCACTGTTGTAATACATTTTTGTGAAATGGCAATGCCGTGTGTGGGCCTAGTATTTTAGCTTTGGCCAGCACCTCTTCTTGAAAAGTTACCTGAAAGAGCTATAATCAATTATCATTATAAGTTAGCGATCTACTGTTTTAATTGTCAGACTGAACTGGGTGCTGGTACTTACAGTGAGAGACAAGATGGCGTGTCTCAGCTCCTGGACCTCTCTCTCTCTCTCCTGGATTTTCTGCTGAGACCTTTGCTTCATCTCACCAAGCTGAGTCTGAAGAAAATACATTTGTTAATGTAACTGACGTGAATGAGAACAACGCGCTTTCATAGATTTCACATTTGCTGTCAAATAAGAATTAATGAGTCTTTAGATAACAGAATTACAGCAATCCTATAATAATTTTTGGAGGATAGGATTGTATGTACAAATCACAGCAAAACTAGAAATCCCTACAGGATTATTCTTTTTACTTATTTTTACTTATTTTGACTTATTTTGACTTGTCGACTTATTTTGACTTATTTTGACTTGTTTTTTTTAATTTGATTTGATCTGATGTGTACCTACCTTGTTGGAATGAGCCTCGTCCAATACATTTCATTGTACAGTATGACTATAAGTGATGCTGCACATTTGATAAATAAATGACTTGAACTTGAACTTGTAGTAACAGTTGTAGTAATAGTCAGAGATGCATACATTAAAGCTAAATACATTAAAATGTATTTTGCTACAAAATACAAATACA
>CABFOQ010002646.1:26296-45697 GCA_900660455.1 Gephyroberyx darwinii | reverse complement strand
GGGGGTGGGGGCAAATTGTGGTGCGCTGGAATGTGCTCGCTGGGCCTGGGACTGGCACAGGTCATGCTTCACTACACATAGACAAAGACATGAGCAGGAATATACTCAGTGGACTCTACCGTATGGGGATACAGTATGAAATCTTAATCTCTTATTGCATTTGTTGAGAATGTATGAGTTATTTGATGGCAGGGTGAGATAATGAATGCACAATTGTTAATTGTCTCTGTCACTATGCCAGTTGGCATGAAGGTAGGAGAAATAATTCAGATTTTGATCAAGATTTGATGAGCTTAAACTCTGCATACATTCCTATTGCTCTTTCTTTACTTGCTCAAAGATACACTATATCTGCTGTGGCTTGCTATGACCTGACCTGACCTGACCTGACCTGACCTGACCTGACCGGACCGGACTGTTCTACCTTACAGGTAAGGTGTGACTTTTCACGCAAGACCAGAGCAGCAAACATTATGCTTCTCCTCCTCGCCAAAATACAAGGGAGTTCCTTCTAGATCACCAATCCACACACCTTCCACAGGCCTCCCACCCAGTCCAGCAGTGTCCCTTCAATCTCCATTATATTTCTAATTAGCAGTACTTTTCAGGATTTAACATTGTTGTCCCCAGTACAAACCACTGTTTACACTGCCAGTGTTCTCTATGGGCGCTGCTGTGAATTTTTCAGGCCCAGGAAACTTGGACAGTTTCAGCATCATGAGTGGCAAGAGAACATGCCCTCACATGTACAGTAATGGAAGCTCAACATAAATATGATCACTGTATGCTGTGTCGCACACTACTCTACATTATCTGCTTATGATTATTTTCTGCTTATCAATATCAAATTTAGCCCTACCGTCGGTGTGAATGAATATCCATGTACCATAATATGTATGGAAAAGATATATGTAACAAGCTGTTAATCTGACTCTGTCCTCAGTCTCCTGCACATCTGGCCCCTAAATTACAATTGCTGAAAACGAGGAGAAATTTACAGTCATCTTGACAGGGTTTCAGACTGGGCACGGAGCCCAGTCCCCCTGCCTCACACAGCCTTGGAGCCCTGAGCACACATGGGGGCCATTATTTGTAAAGTAGCTGCGGTGGCACCAGGGAATGATTTGAAAGGCGTGTGTGTGTGTGCTGGAACATGCGGCCCGAGTATGTTTACTCTCTCTTATCACATTCACACATCTCCAGTAAGTGGCAGGGAGAGAGTGTGCCGTGTCAAGGCGGAGATAGGGGGAGATTACCGTGCCGTTCAAAACCCAAACTCTCCACCCGGCTCCCAGCTACTCCTCTCTCCTTGAAAATGGATTATCGTTTGAAGTATTGTAAAGCACTTGAGTGAAATGTACACACACACATGTTTATCTCTCTTGTCATTTGGCAGTGAACCCCTGCCACATATATTTACTACAGTGGTAGATAAAGCACAACTTAGTGTAAGTCTGCCTGGATAGAGAGGAGATTTAAAGGCTAATAAGTGATACTGGAGTGCGTTAAAAAAAAAAAAAAGCAATGTTAAGTGAGACATTAACATGAAGATAAGACATACAGTAGAAAACAAAATACAAAAACTCAACAGACATGGAAGAGAAGGAAACAAATGGACCAGAGCCAAAAGAAGGAAGAGAACAAAAAGAGAGAGAAAGAGAATGGGGGGGCATATACAGTAATAGGGGAAAGTGGATAATATCTCTGGCGTCTAGCCCCACAGTAAAGCCACTGGTTGGTCATGGCTCTGGGCTGTAGACGGACCGTCTCCTCACAGTGCTGGGTGAATTAGGTTGTGGTTCCTCAGCAAGCCTCAGCCAGCCTCAGCAATGTGCTAAACCCAGACGTGACTTATGGCTACCCACCAGAGATTAGGCCTCTAGACCCAAGACTTACACCGCAGAGCGGAAAGGCAAAAGGAGTTTCATCACAAGCACCACAAAAAGAAAGTGGGACAACACATGACATGTGTACTGCCATGGAAAGCATCATATAATTGTGCTAACCTCTCTATTCTCCTGGCTGAGCGTGGCATGTCCTTGCCAAAAGGCACAGTTTTGGCCAGCCTCTGCCCGGCCATGTTCACATTCGTGGTCTGCTGGTCATTAGAAACCTACAAGGGGCAGAAGCTCTCACTAGGTCTCTTGACCACAGCTCCAAGGGATACTCCCAAGCAGGATAGCGATGAGTACCAGTGGTTGGAACTGCTTTTAGTATCGTGATCATTTTATAATGCAATCCCTGTCATTCCAAATTTTCCCAAATAAAGGATTCAGTTTCACCAAATCCTTGAGAGGAACATGATGTGCAGTTCTAGGAAGAGAAAATAACTGACTGCAACAAGGCCACCTCACCATGCATGTCAATGTGCCACTATAAGAGAATGCTATGGCATTACAGTAAGGGCTTCACTTGAGTTACAGTAGGTATAAAGAAACTGAAAACCACTACACTGTCTCCTTTTCAGTCACAAGGCCACAATTAAGTATATTACATAATAAGAAAAACCACAATGTCAATGTTTTCTTCAAGCCACTGAGGAGGCACTCCAGGTTAACTTAAACTCTTTCTCCTTGTTGGAACATGTTCTGATAGTTTCAATACACAATGTTATTTGATACAGGACTCTTTTGCTACTCACTCATTGCCACTCATATCACAGAGGGTACTGCACGGTTAATCAGAGTCTGTTTGTGTATCGTGCTTTCCAGCTTGCCATAGAATCTGGTTTGCATGCCTCAAGACATAGACGCCGTGTACTGTTATCATGCTAGGGTTGGTACCGATTGCTCCAAGCAACACATAAAGCAACTACTGATTTGGTGGTCAAGCCCTACCTGTGAAGGATATTGAATTGAAACATATTATACTGCATGCAAATAATTGTATATGTTGAGATTATGCAATTGTAGAGTTCTCAGCTTTGGCTCATTTTTAATTAACAGGAGGTTATGATTTTCGATGCATCCCCAGGAGCAACAAGCACATTTGTCAGACCTTGTACTTCACGTTAGAATTATTCACCATCTCAGACTAGATTTACAGTTTAATTTGCAGCATGCAGTCATTTATTGATCTGGAAAAGCTTATTAGCAATCCCTTTCACATACTCTTTCAACAACATGTATCCATCATCCCTCACATAAGCAGCGGGTTCCTTTGAGAAATCTATGGATGCATCAGTCACACTGTGGGGAGTTAAGAATACCCTGCCACAAATGTACAGTTATCTAGTCCATACGATTCACATGTTGACACTGTTTAAGGGCACACTCACTATTCAAAAAAAGCACTGCCTCAACTGCATTTTGTGGTCATAATTTGATGAAGTGAGTCGAGCAACATGAACTTGCCATAACAACCTGATGCAGTAGCTGCCACTATCAGCAAACAGTACTAGGGTTCAATTCTCACAATTAGCAGAAACTCCCACAGCACAGCCTCTGTGCTGCGAGTACATCAGAGAATCAGAGTAACAATTGCTGCCAGCTTGTCTACTGGTACTTCTACTGGTTATTGTTCTTGTAAACTGTCAGCTGCCTATGTACCATGAAATCTTCTTCTTCTTCTTCTTCATTGTGATTAGTCAGCTGTCAAAAAAAGCAGTTCACGTTATGTGTGCTTTTCTAAAAAGTGAAACTTTTCTCAATTTCAGAAAGCACTCCACTCTGACTTTAAGGTTTCGAATAAACCTGTGTGCAAGCAAAGGCATGTCCAAAATCGTCAATATCTTCTATCAAATAGTGAATAGCAACATCTCAAACATGCATATCTCAATAAGTAAGACCTTCATCTGAAGTCAGTCTGAAGATGATTAAAGTCTGATTCTGTTTTTGGTTTTGAGTATGATGAAGTAGTGAGACGTGGTACCTCTTTCCTCTTCCCTGATGAATTACACTGCATTGAGGACCTCACGTCTGTCTGGTTGGGCTGGTTCAGCATCTAGAGCTAAGCCCAACACTCCTGAAAGACATGTAATTTGATTGGCCTCCGTCTGGCCAAGCCATCAGAGACTCATCCTTGCTTCCTGTTTGGATTTCAAAACACCTCATTTATCCCAGATCATTTATACAGCTTCACGCTACCACTTTTATTGTCTATCATCAGTCTTGTTTAAAGCAACCATGCATAAGAGACAGGTTTGCTGGGGGGAAATTGCCCTAGTTTGATAATGAGGCCTGCAAGAGGTGGGCTGATGGTGGTGGGTGGGCTTGGGAAGAAGGACTCAATAATTAAACTGTACAGGTGATTCATTCAAAGAGAAGGCAATGTGTGAGATTGTGACAACATACCAGGGAAGATAAAGCTTAATTGCATACTTTTGCTGTAGCTGAAATGGATTGTTCTTACTGGGGTGTCTGTCTTTGCAGAGACCTTGCTGTGAGAGCTGCCTTTACTGTATCTCTATATACATACACACACACATATATATATATGTGTGTGTGTGTGTGTGTGTGTGTGTGTGTGTGTGTGTGTGTGTGTAAATAAAATAGATGTCAATATCATTCACCTTGTGTTCTCAGTACCAGTGACAAAATAAAAGATGCCCGTGCACCAGAGTCCTGCAGGGGTCTGATTTTCAAGACCTGTTCCCACCCGTAACCTGCACATATAGTTCTGCAAACCGAACCGACCCGTTGACCTGTTAGGGTCCACGACCCGACCCGCAACCGCATATGTGTAATAATAACCATGTAATAAATTAGGCACGAAACCGACATGTATTTAACTATCATGGTGTGTTTTTCAATAATGTAGTTAATCATACTTTTAAATTTGGATTTATTTATTTATTATTATGATGATTTGAGATTACAAAACATAATAACAGGATGAACTCCTCCTGTTCACAGACCACCTCACAATTGTTTATAACAGACCTGTTAAACAGTAACCAGCAGACAGGCCATGCACACCGGAGCAAAAGAATCACTTGCAAGTTACCAATTACATCAATTACTGTGCTCTGCACTAAAACTTTAGTCTCTTCACTACTTAAAATATGTTCTCTGTGACTGCTGTGGGATTTTTTCTCTCTCCCTTAGCGTGTGTGACGTTCACGCTCTAGAAACTAGTTACTGAATTCTCTCTATTTTATCTTCATTGTATAGTATTCCTGTTCTCAGGCATGTCTATGTATGCTTCAGCAATCATTAAGTACCATCATTACACACTGCTAGCCATGAGAACCCATGAGGATATGTGCCCTGTTTCCTCGATGTATTACAAAAAAATGTTATTCATAGGAAGGAATTCCATCCCTGATACCATAATAGTTCATTGTAAGCCAGCGAGATTTGAGCCATATTTGAATCTTGATCTTAACTGGTTTAATGACATTAACTTGACTGCTCATGTTGTTGTTTACAACCTGAGAACCACAATCTTGTGACCAATGGCGGGGAGATGCCATGGTAAATAGCTAATGGCTCCCCATCTTTTAACTTTGCCCATACAGAGAGATCTTGTGTTTACCATGTATTTTACAAGAGCATTCAAAGTAACTACTGCTATTCCTCCAGTCAAAGTTAAAAAATACCTGGATATGTTATATAAATTGTACATGAATTGGTCTTGAGTTGTCATTGATACACAATATAACAGATGATATAATTGTCCTGTGTGTTAATTATGGTTATGTAGTATATTGTCTTGTAGCCCAAAGCAATACAAATAACCACGTTTACACCAGTGCTGTGCTGCCAGACTCTAGCATAACATGTCTAAAATGCCGAGGGTATCTCAAAGAGGGGTCCCATGTGAAGTAATGGATTTACTATGTTTAATCCCTTATCAAACAGACTATACAGTGAAGCCAGGCCTAATCCAAGGGAATTCACAGTCCATTTCCACTGTTTGGCCAGAGTGGATCCACAGGGGTGTCCTGGGATATCACTGCTATAACCTTGAGCAGGAATCCAGCTTTTCCATCCATCATAATTGCTACTATTACTGGGAA
This sequence comes from Gephyroberyx darwinii, assembly GCA_900660455.1. Classification (NCBI taxonomy): domain Eukaryota; kingdom Metazoa; phylum Chordata; class Actinopteri; order Trachichthyiformes; family Trachichthyidae; genus Gephyroberyx; species Gephyroberyx darwinii. The sequence continues at coordinate 39,738 of CABFOQ010002646.1, read as the reverse complement.
ATAAATCTGTTCTATACTTATTTCATGCTCAGGCAAAGACTTCTCCCATGTGAGCATGTAGAATTAGTTTGTTCTTTGTTCTGATAGTGACTGAACACAAAATGTCAGTCTTTCAACAGGAGACTGGAGAAGGATATTGAATTTCAAACTTCCAATCTCCTTGTGAGCTTTTTCCAGATCTTCACAGCCATACGGACAGAGCCAGAGCCTAGTGCCAAGTGTGTTACATTCCCTCACCTTGGTTGACTCTGGCGTGGGTCCACCATAGCAATGCCAGATAGTTTTTGTGTTAATTATTCAACATTAAGTTTGGGTTCATTTCTTTGCAGGCTAATCAGAAAGGCAAGGCAAGTTTATTTGTATAGCACCTTTCATACACAAGGCAGTTCAAAGCGCTTTACATGAGGCATTAAAAGACATTTAAAACAAGGAAATTCATAAAGACATTTAAAAAGTAAATAAATAAATAAATAAATAAGAATAAGAATAAAATAAAAGAAGAAATGAAATCACAGTGCAAAAAGAATAAAAGTCATAGTGCAAGTTATAGTTCAGCAGTAAGAAAGAAAGAAAGAAAGAAAGAAAGAAAGAAAGAAAGTCAGAAAACGAACCATGTTATATGTTTGTTTCGAGCATCCTGCATTTGGAAGTTATGTATATGTATATTTTATATATATTTTGGCCAAAAAGGCGCGGGCTGCTTACATCTCTCAGAGCAACCCTAGTTGGGCTTTATCTGTGAATAATTAATTCCAGAGGCTGAAATAATTTAGCTATTCATGACCTTGATAGTGGGCACATTAAAGAGGGGAGCGTTTGTTAAACGTGAAATTATATGCGACTAGAAAGGCATAGCTACACCGCCAGAGTCACCCCAGAGTAAACAAACGAGTTCAGCAAGCAGAGGGGGGATTACCATATCTCCACTTAACTTATTTTATCCTGTGAGAATCATCAATATTAAACGGTAAGGAGAAGGAGAGAAACTGCTGAGGTGGGCTTTTAGCAGCAGGGTGAACCACTGTGTTTAAGGAGAGAGATAAATGAGAGAGCTCCCTGGAATCTACAAAGAAAGTAAACATTGTCTTTTTATCTTTCCTTTTCACTACACATGGTCTCTCCATTTTGAAATAATTTAACACGTTTTGATGTGATTTTCCTCCCATTCTCTCGTGCGGTTGAACCGGGTTTGATAGTTAGCGTGTATGTCCAGTCCTGTTGCTTGTTTTCATTTTACTGTGAGACATAAATAATGACTAGACAGTTTGTACATATTTACAACCCTACTAATGTTGTCATTAATTTCATCAGGGCTGTATTCTGCAGCTCATTGCAGTTTTGACCCTTAATGAGGGTAATTCTAACTGAGGAGTGACCTGTGTTTGTGTGCCTTTGGGCTAAAAGTCAGTGAATGTGCTGTGTTTGCCTGTCATGCCTGTATATACCGTATGGAGATAGACACTGCCTCAGGCCTGTCAAAATCAGCATGGTCTCTTTGTCAGGTAAGTGACCCCGAGGGCAAGTAGCATACTGCTGATCTATTGACTTTATTTCTGTTTACCTCACCTGTCAGTCAAAAAACTTGGGACATTTGACATTCACAAACAAAAAAGAACTCTGAAAATAATGAGGTACATACTCAGGGTACAGTATTTGTTATACAACACCACCACTGACTGTCTCCCTCTCTCTGAGGGAGAATATGAGGGTCCTGTACACATCTGTACACCCTGGGGCCCCTGGAGAATTGCCAGTTAAGGCGGACAGAACCCAGAGGGGGGCCTCCTGCTACCTGCCAAAAACCCAGCCCAGCCTCCAGCTGATATTAGTTATCGATATTTTACTAGCTGCCATTAAAGCTTTAAGAGGCTGCGATTAGACGCCGAAACAAAGGAGATCCTTCATGAAGTGGGGTCACGTGGGGTTGTAAAAGATGGTTTTAAAAGGCTTTATTTAATGATATAAAACTGGCCTTGGTGTGTGAAGCTGTGGGGGGCAGACGGCTAAGGAAGGAGCTTCTGTGCTGTGGTCTTCTGCCAGCTCTCACGGCCTTAAGCCACAGGAATTACAGCAGCAGAGAGCACCGTTCCCTCTACAACCACAACTCAGAGACCTTCGAGGGGAACTAAGCATATTATACAATAAATACCTTCATGATTATCAGGTATCTCAGTGATAATGAGTGAATTTCTATACCATTTACATCAAATGGGTTTCATTTTGCCCTGAAATAGTTTCATATTTCATATTTTTGTGAAAGGGAGAAGTTGCATCCATAATGGACATCGTCATCTCTTTAATTCCTGATATTGTTCCTTTCGCTGCCTACGACTTAGAAAATAACTTCTTCATCCAGAAATGATGTGATCTCTTGTCATGTCGGGTCTTTTAGACAAGCTGGATGTTGTTGCTGTGAAGACATGAAAATTTGAGACACGTTTCCATGTCTATCTGATTCCCTGCCAACACTCCCTCGTCACAGCGATGGTAACTGCTCTGTTTTTTGGATCGATTCCTCTGCTTTACGGTATAGTAAATATGTGTGCAATGAGTGTGTGTGTTTTTGCTAGTGTGTTCATTTGTCTCCATGTCTGTGTATGTGCTTGCATCTGTGGATGCTTGCGTGTATGTGGATGTGCGTGTTGTATTGTTGTTCACAAGGTTGGCATGGACACTGTGGAGTAGGAGGTCTTTTCTGTCTTCATTTTCACGTCCTCTGACCACTGTCATGACAGGCAAGCCACAATGATGAGGAATTTTAGCATTGTGGTTACAGCAACCAGAGCAGGCCACAAACAACGCCCCTCGGTCCTCATTCCTCCCCGTCCAACTATCCTTATTGTTTTTCCCATTATATGTTCCCTTACTCACTTAATATTATTCCCTTCCTTGTCTTTCAATGTCTCCTTCCTCTGAAACACCCACTGAAGCCCTTGAGGCTCTGGGTAGTCTGAACATTATCATCAGAGGCCATGTGAGGTTGAAGTGAAAGAGGAGCTTTACACAAAACAACAACAATGACAAAGCTGTCTGTTACTGTAACGTGGAAACAATGGCTTCATACAAATGCAGAGCCTCTGTAGTTACACGGAGATTAAATCCTAAATAGTTGTACAAAGAACTGTATGTTTCTTTATTTCCTCTTTAAAAAGCAGGTCAGCTCCCCCTAGATAACCTCAGTGTAAGTACTGATTCTATCAGAGTGAGCGAAAAAATATTAAAAAGTAGGTTAAAATAGGTTTGTGTGTGAGCGTGAGTGTGTGTGTGTGTGTGTGTATGCACCACACGAGTAAGCTCATACTTGCTTTGGCCCCTAGATAATGAGCTACACGTACAGTACACACGCACACACACACACACACACACACACACACACACACACACACACACACACACACGTCCTGTACACATAAACATGCATAGAAGGCATTTAATAATATATACTATCAACACTATTCCAGTTCTCACTTCCCAGTACCAGGTGAATTAATCTGAAGATGATTTACTACCTTGGCTCAACTAATATGTGCAGTGAGATAAAGTTGATATCGGAAAAGCACATTTCTTTCAATTTACTACAAACTGTCTGCCTTCATGTCGTTTTTGCTGTGGAAGCCTTTTTCTCTTGCCAGTCTACAATTTACATAAAAGCATTTATTTCATCATCGCACTGTAAATGAAGATATATTAGGATCTATTAGGAGCTACGGCCACCTCCATTCTTTAAGAGCCAGTATAGATGGAAAGAAATTAAGCAGCATTGTAATTCAATTTTCTACTTATTCATTAAATGTATTTTAACTGCTCAAAAGTAATTTTGGTTAGCACTTTTATGGCCTCCCCCTCTCCTCATGCCAGTGGAGCCCTGAGTGAGACACTGAGCTGGGTCCCACGCCAGGCACTGGGCCGGCTTGGAGACCAACAACTTGCTCTGTCACCCTTCTTCCTCTTTCACCTTGCCTTTAGTAATTTGTTTCTCTGCCTCCCTCTTTCTCTCTTCCTCAGTTTTCTCCTTTCTCTCTATCTACAATTCCTTCTGTCTCCATCTCCTACAATTCTTCACTTCCCTCACCTTCCTGCTGGCTTCCATTAATTGCACGGTTCCCTGTATACCGCGGCCATTCCTGGGGGAGGTTCTACCATGAATAGCCGGCCTTCGAGGTTGGATCGTTGGCCCGGCACCATGTCCCATTTGGCCCAGCTATGTTGGAAAAGCCGAGTGGCGACCACATAATGACCAGTGTCTGAGGGCCCGGCTAATTTTTCATGTTCAAACAGGCGGCTGACTCCTAGGCCCAGACTAGGGCTAATGCAAGGTTTGTCAGTGCCCTCAAGGGGTCATAAAACATGGCAACCTGATCCTCTGATCTCCTTTACACTGTTCACACCAAGAGCTGTATGACAGCCTCTAGTCTATGCTCTATGCTGATGATAGATGTAACGAATCAAATAAAAATGACATTTTCCAAACATGTTTTTGACATACAGTATTAGGAGCCCACTGATATGTGCTTTATTGACATCTTATATGGAATAGGTAAGTTATTTCTATCCCGTGTGTGAGTATAGCATGCGCCATATATAACAGCATACTACATATGAGAGAGGCGAAGAGGTCAACTGAACCTTCATAACCTTCATTGAACATCCAGGTGTACTCTGTGTTATCTTGAGTCTATTTATAGAAGATAGAGCATTTAAACTCGCCAGTTCTGTTTGGCATAATGAAACTGATTTACTAGTTGCAACAGAAGTACAACCATGCTGAAAACTTCCCACAGGTGACTTTATGGGCTTGTTGATCTCTGAATAAGGAGCATGTCATTTCTGTGCCATATGAGTGCTTGAAACATTCAGTCTCTATATGTGATCTCATGTTTATGAAAGAGTTAAGCTCATTTAGTGTTACATATAGAGAGGAAGCCACATTTCCCCTCCTGTTCTCTCTTATTGTGGTCAGCTCACCCTTGTCCATGTAGTCAGTCTGGCCAGTTCCCTTTAGTTCACTGATGGGAGTTGATTTAATTTCTGTCTTGAGCTCCCTAGAGAGCAGCTGTCCCAAACTCTGCAGGCCTGTTGCTTGAGTTCTCCTCTGTCTTCGTGCCTCTCTCTTTCACTCTCTTTCCAGCCTGGTCTCACCACTGTTTATTGGCTTGATTCTGTATGGTTTTGCTCCAGCAAACTCCACGCAAAACATGCTTCCAACAGGCAGAAAGACAAACATCCTAGATGCAATGGCAAGGCCCTCAGTGCAGTATGGGAAAGAAGGATAAATATCAGGGTTGCTAGAGTTTTGGAAGGCAGTGCAGCGTGATTGTTTGTTAAACGAAGAGTTGGCTACACTAGGTGTGGGTGACTTCAGACTTTAAATAGGTTAGCGGGAAGAGAGCAGCCAACACAAATGTGTTGTGCTGTCTAGATACACTAATTATTTGTAGGTATAAAAAGAATAAGGCACACAGATGAGCTGGAGTAAGAAAAATAGACCACCTCTATGGTGACCCATATAATTCATTATGTAGATGAAGGCAATATTCACTGCAAGTGTTCCTGGGAAGTCAACACACAACACAACCATGTCTATATTCATTTCCTGGGTGTGTGTGTGTGTGTGTGTGTGCGTGTGCGTGTGCGTGTGCGTGTGCGTGTGCGTGTGTGTGTTTGTCTGTTTGCATTTCAGTATTTACCTGCCTGCCGTGTATTGTGAAACCAAAGAAGCTCGAACATAAATCCACAATGCACGGTTGGCACTGTAATAGTGTGGGGTCCATGTTTTAGGTCCAATTATCCCTTATTGCCCAAGCAAACTTTAGTCACTCCCATCTTAATGATTCTGAGTGATCACCTTTATACCATATATGTGTTGTAATCTCTAGTATAGCCAGTAGACTTGCCAGCAAGTTTGCCACTCAAATCTAAACTGCCTGGGAAATTATTTTTTACTATTCCATGATGTAGTAAGATAGGACCCCGTTGGACTATTTTGCAGCTGTACAAACTCAACACATTGGCCAAATAGAGGCTGTCATATTCAGCCATTCATTCAGCCATTGCTAACTTGCTATCATGTCCATTCAATTGTCAGAAATGTCATTTAGTCAATTGGCCAGTATGACAGTTGTTATCTGCCTAACTTCAATGCTGGCTGCCTGTAAAATGTGCTTTAAATGATAATCGATGACGTTTGTTGTTAATTTTTACTTGCCACATCTGTAGTGAGAAGTGAAATGCACTTCCCAGCGACACTGTTACATTGTTACTGCATATTACAGTTGATAGTCGCAAGAAATTATTCACTAGACCTACGTTAGTACTTAAAGCAATAAATAAATAAATCTAAGCTGCAACACATTTTAGGCAGTGACCCAACAACAATAAAACCACTCAAGTCTAGACTAGACTGCAGCTAATAAACGATAGCGAAACCTACCACTCCAAAAGAAAAAGAGCACCTGATTCAGCAGCAACGCAGGAGCCACATCTGCATTACTGCTCAGTCTCTTCTGACTGCTTTTCATTATGGAAAGGCAATGCTGATATTCACTCTATTTTTGGCTTGGAGACAGTCCCTTTCCATTTTAGCGCACTTGTCTTCCGTTGAGCATTTAATCTGTTTCTTTATCCTTGTATTTTCTTTTGATACAGTTTGAGTTTCTGTAGGTACTGGTCTTTTATTTGTCTGTTCTATTGCTGCTCATGCTAACTACTGAGGTCTTCTCTTTATTCCAAACAAACTGCTGTTGCTGCTTCCTTAAACATAAAATGCATCACTGTCTGTGTGCCAGAGGATTTTTCACAGGACACAAGTACCCACTCATAAGTGTGTAGAAGAGCAAACATAAAAGCTTTCATGAACTGGGTATAGGTTAAATTGTAAAATCCCCATTGTGTTAAGTAGCATTAGGGTTATGTCTGTCGGCCATCTTTGATTTCATTACATTGGAGATTCAGGCTATACTTGTCTTAACAAAGTCTAAATGTTTATTTGTGCATAGGAGATGTAGCTCATGCTATCACAGTGAAAGTAGATGAATGAAAGATTATGGACACCGTTTGGATAAATTCAATTCAATGTAATTTTTTCGTTAGAGACCTCTCCGACGTTCGTAGGCAGAAATCGTATTGGAGCAGAACAGGATACTTTGGGAGAGACAACAACCGATACGACGAAAGATTCCCAAAGGATCCTGCCTGTATCAGGGCTACGTTGATGTATCAAACTGAATGAACTGTCCAGTCGGGTGAACAGTTCCATCTTTTGGTCCAAAGACACTGTACAGATGTGAATGATTTGTTTGTTCGGTTTGCTTGTCAGTGGTTCAGCTGCTAGTGTATCAGTCAGCAGCTCACTTGCTGTATCGGACTGAACAAACCGTTCATTTGTTGTACCAGAATGAAATAAATGGACTGCATTTATATAGTGCTTTTATCCAAAGCGCTTTACAATGTATGCCTCTCATTCACCCATTCACACACACACACTCACGACAGTGAGCTACCATGCAAGGTGCTGGCCTGACCATCGGGAGCAATTTGGGGTTCAGTATCTTGCCCAAGGACACACGACATGCGGACAGGAGGAGCCGGGGACCGAACTGCCAACCTTCTGATTAGAGGATGACCCGCTCTACCTCCTGAGCCACAGCCACCCCAAAAACCATTTGGCCACGTAGGTGGTGCAACCTTGTAGGCGGTGCAACCTTTTGGTCAAAAAGGCTGTCGGCTATGAAACTCATTTTAGCAAAAGTGATTCAAATTAGCTGGTCCTGGATCGATTCATTGCTGTTGGACAGCCTGGAAGAATACAGTTAGCTGAACGAATCAGTCTTCCCATCACTAACAACGACCAGCATCTTTCTTGCCACTAATAAGTGATCTCACCAGGATTTTCAGGCCCATATCAAGTGCCATGACTGAATGAAGGTAAAAATGGTTGGCACAACATCAGCTGGCCAGTAAACAAATACAATTTTGGGCAAACCTACTTTATCATATGATGAATTTCTCTCCTGATAGCAGTGGTAGTAATGGATAGTAATGGCAATGTTCCTATCGGCAAAACATGAGGTAACCTAATATTTGGAACATTATAGAAATGATATGAGCTACCTGCTATGAGCTTCTTATTAACCAGATATGGCATTTGAGCCAGTATGAGCAATTATTTCCCGCTGCCATCATAAAGATACAGGGCCCCAGTGATCACACTGAATTGTGTCAGTTGTGATAAGAACTGACTTTGCACTCTTGCAGGCAAGTGGACCAAAAAACCTGCAACATCACTTCAGAGCCATTGTGTTGGGGTTTCTATGTTGATCATATCAAGTTCATTTAGTTCACAAATGTTCCTTTATTAGGAAGACTGAAAGTTTCATATTGTAAAGCCTTGCATCTCTTACTCGAAATGTCTCTCTGTGGCTTTCCTGTGTGAGGAACACAGACCAATTGTCAGTGACACCGGAATTTTTTGGGGGGGGTTTTCAAATGAAAGCCTGTTGTTTCTGCTGTACAGGATGTAGTGCTTTGTTGTATTCGTATGACTTACCAGACAACTGGCTTAACCTCATTGAAAGTACCTTGTGGCTTTGTGGAATGTGCCTGTCAGGGAGCCAATGAATAACACCACGCTTCTAATCTAGAAAATGCTTGAGACAACCTCTTTCCTTTATGCTCCACATCAAATAGTGTGAGGTGATGTTTAAATTGTGTGTGAATTAGTCTCTTTCAGGAAACAAAGCATGTGAGAGGCTGCCTGTTATTTTCAATTGTTCTCAGACATTTGTGGTTTCAGCAAGCGATAGCTCAGGTTTTTATAAAGCTTGTCTGATTTATCATACAATGCAACTAAATGTCAATCTTAACAAGTCATTTAGTCTTGAAACCTTATTCTTATTTGAAATAAGTTAAATAAATTATCTCAATGAGGTTGAATAATTCAACTTGTTTCCAATGCAGTTTCACTTGTTTCAGGAATTTTCTAGAAACAAGTTTCAATATCATGAAACAAGGCAGTATAAGAAAGATCACTCTGACACCTGATTGAAGAAAATTATTATAATAATTTTCATCAGAAACAAACTGAATTATCTCACCCCATGGGGCATTGCATTTGTTTTGAGGAAATACAAGGTGAATTGGCTGGTTAGGATAAATATGTTTGCAGTGTAAACTGGGAGTCATTTCAGTCCAAACAAAAGCACTTGCACAGAGCTTCTTAAAAACCTGAACTACCCCTTTAATGAATTACCATACTGTATGTGGAATCGATTGCAAAGATAAATATAGGGACTTTTTATTTTTGCTTGCTTCCTTCCATAGGGAGGTCAGAGCACAGGGCCAGCTATAGAACAACACCTCCAGGGATCCAGTGTCTTGCTCAAGGACACTTGAGCAGGGCAGGTGTTAGCTGACACAGGGGCTTGAACTTGGTCTTCCAGTTGAAGGATGGTCTCCCTACTCACAACCCCACCTTGCTACCCAAAGCTGTTATGATTTAGTTTAAGGAGAGATGATTCAGGACACCCTCCAAGGATCAAATCGGGCCATTTGAAGTTGCTTTGGATGTGTTAAATAAATACTGATGTATTTGATGTATATAAATACATCAGTGATACAAGAGTGTAAAGCATGCAACTATGAATACATTTATATAAAGTCATTGTAATAAGAAACACTGGAAATCAGGAAAGATTTGAAGGAGGATTAAATAGAATATTTTTTCATCTTTTTGGATGAGAGGCTGTCTCATTGGCCTTGCTGGTACAGACAAGCCCAGTGAGAGAGTTGTATTTACGCCAGTGGCTGGTAATCTAATGCAAATGTGACGCAAAAGAGGGCAACCTAAAGAAATGGAGGTTGGAAAAAGAGAGGATAGCCACACCACTCCGGGGTTTGTGGCTGTACGGTAGCTGCCAGAACTGAGACAAACCCAGTAATTCACCCAAATTTTAGTCTGTTAATTCATGGTATCTATAACAGATAGCTATAACACACACAAGCAGACTAAAGAAACATACACACAAACACACACAGGAGATTGAGAAGGAACAGCAGATGCTCAGATGCTCTGATGCTGCGACTTCAGAGCAGAATAAATACATAAGTGCTTAGTTACCAAAGTTACTCATCAAATAAGGTTAGCAGCTCTTTGCACATATTAAATTAGGACAGAACCGCTGTAGAGACAGATTTCTTCCTTTTACTTAAATGTTTGGTGATTGTCTAATCTCGGTACTTGTCCATCACTGCAAAGACACTGTTTGGCAGCTTTATTCATATAAGGATTATAGTAGATTACGATATCATAGAGCTGGGTTTGGAAACTGGCTCATGCCCCTCCAATTATGGGACCATTATCTTTCCCTCACAGCTCTCTGGGCTCCTCTCCGCTCTGCCTGTCTTCACTGGTTGTGTTCAGTCCACTGACAGGATGCAGTATACCTAGGAGTGTAGGCTCCAATGTCCTTATGCTTTTGAAAAACTTCTTGATAGGGCATTGATATTAAGTTGTATGTGTTGTTTGAATGCACCATCTTGAATCTGGCCTCACACACGCATCGATCCAAACCATGTTGTCGGTGAATCAAATCTAAACATAATTTTTGTGTTTAGCCATGTCCACTCCACTATCAGCAGACCTTTATTAGCGCATCTGACTGTATATTCATATTTCCCCATTGTTCTGATTTAGTTGTTCTTCCAGAAAAAACAGAAACAAAACATGAGAGGTAAAACAACTAAAAATTGTTACCCTTTCAAAGTACATTAGTTTTACTCTGGTTAGAACAGAGTAGTGCTGAATCATTGAAGCGGAAAATTGTGAAAGCTACAGTACCACCAAGCTGTCTACAAGCAATCATTGGTTTTAATATTAGAACGATCATTTGGTGCGGTAGGCTGATTCAGTACTGGTCAGTTTTTCTGCCCCTTTCGGCTTAGAGATCAGGCCATTCTTTCCCAGACTCTTGACTGAAACCCCCTCTGGTGTAGTGAAAGTCGGTGACCAGCCACTCAACAGAGACTCTTCCTTGCTAAAGAAAGGATTCATATGAATTGCATGCATCTGTGTAGCAATCTATATTTTACTCTAATAGATTATCTGACAGTGTTTCTGGTAATGGTCTCTGTCTGTAGGCATGCAACTGAGCTGTCCATGCTGTGCTGTACATTGGGCCACAATGGGGCAAGATTGACAGGCGATAAATAATGAGACAGAATCTGAGAGGCTGAGACTCACTCCCCCCTCAAGTACAGTGAGCAGAGTGTCTGGCCGAACGGCGTTGATGGGGTTTTAGGGGAGGTAAATGCTGTAGATACGAGAGCATTAGCATTTTTAAGGTGCAGTAGTAAATCCCGGTGTGGAAGTGGAGGGGCAGGAACTGAGGAAATTAACCAGGATTAATGCAGTTCCTTTGTCACAGCGACTGATAGTGGTCACGTTAGTGCAGCGGGGTAACCTTGGGCTGCCTTTGAGTGGTGTAACACTGACTGGGCATATACGTAGACTGAATGTATAGATTGGGAGAATGGGTTGGGTTGCATCTATTATTGTGTCTTACCATTCTGCAAATGCACTTTCCTTGTGTGGTTTCACTTCATCTGACCCCTCAGTGCAGCATTCGTCTTGTTACTGTAATGCCCTGCAGCTATGGAATATTTCAGTACTGTGGAATATACTGTATACAGTTCATGTTCAATGTATTTTCATGTAAAGTATCATTGACAGAATGTATTTCCGTGACATTTTGCACTGCCCTTTTTACAGAAACAAGATTTAAAGAGCATTGAAAGTGATTTACCTAAACATATATTTTGCTTACTGAGGAGGACAACATCCTGCATTTAAGACCTTCCATTATCCTTTGGCTATATGACTAATATAGAGCAGCTGTCTTCCTTGTCTTTCTGTGTCTCCCAATGTCATTTTGAATCTCACAGTGATGGTATCCTACTGTTTTTGTGTGCCATGCCATGATTGTTTGGTTGGCCATGATTGTTTGGTATCTCAAATATACACTTACAGTTGATTTTTTAAATGAGAAAGAAACAGAGACAGAGAGAGAGAAAGAGACAGAGAGACACATGCTTTACCGGACAGACATATTGTTTCATTGCATGTGTGTGTGCGTGCGTGTGTGTTTTCTTGACTATGGGAGGAGGAGCTGTCAATGGCTTGTCTCATCTGCAGGCGAGCCCTCCATCCGTCAGGGCTTAAGTAGTTTTCCAACAGTACATTGACCTTGAGTGCCTGGTATCGATTTCCTGTGGCGTCGCACCGAGAGGGGTCGTTACCGCGTGGCCCCTGCCGTGGGGTGTGATCAGGAACAGATTCCTGAAATCCCGATGCGGTGGTGATGGATCGCCAGCCTCTGCAGACCATCAATCCTCACATACGGTAACCACAGTGACACCTGTACTGAATTTATCATCATACAAGCCGCAGACATGGGAAAGAGGGGGGGCGTCAACACAGGTACACAAATACACATTCATTCATGCGTTGTATATCTGACCTTAGTAGAGAGTCATATCAATGCATTGCCTTTCTCTCTTCTCCCACAGCTCCTCTGCTATCTTTAGGAGACTTGCGATTAGAGCTAGGATCAAATTTAGATTGCTGATGTGACAAGGTGATGTATGAGTAGATAAGAGTGTGTCCAGATGTAGTTGTTGCTCAGATACATAGAAAGGACATCCACACTGAACAGATATCCTCTCTCTGGCTCGGTGGCATTCTGAGGAGGAGGATCTTTGAGTAAGGACCAACACCCCGTTTTACAGTTTGGAAAAAAAGACGTCATATGACCTTGCCCAAGGTCTTATCTAATGAATTAATCACTGTTCACTGGAGCAGCTTTCATGAGCGGTTTATGAAAAACATAGGAGGGGAGGAGAAAACAGAAGCACTTCTGAGTGGTGACATACGTAAATCTGTCTTCTACTTCACTCTGTCTCTGGCCAAATACAGACTTAACAATCTGTGTCCTGATGGGAAAAACTGGTCAGAGAACACAGCTATCTCTATTTCCTACACATACATACTCTCTCTCTCTCTCTCTCTCTCTGTCTGTCATTATTGTTCTGCTCTCCATGCCTTTCTCTCTTTTTTTTTATCATATTTGTATCATATTTTGTGTCTCTCCCCTTCTCTCTGGGCAACATGCACAGGCTATTACGGATATTGTCTCTGAGGGAGCAGCCTCTGGTGCCATCCAGACCGCAGCTCTGAGCCGAGACTGCAGGCCCCATGTGGAGGGGAGCGGCTTACAAGCTCTACCCACCAGGAGAACACTCCTTCAACACAATGCTCCCTTTCAGTGAGTTCCTCCATGGGCGTCATACAAACCCACCATGAGCCTAAGCCAGAGGTTTAAGGGCACACACACACACACACACACACACACACAGTGTCTTTCAGAGATCTGAGCAGAGGGGAAACAGGC
>CABFOQ010002646.1:2322-21227 GCA_900660455.1 Gephyroberyx darwinii | reverse complement strand
CCATTTATTGTCTTCACACTTTGGGCACTGTGAAGCCATTAGAGACTGTAACGGTGATTAATGGCTATACAAATAAATGTGATTTGATTTTAATTGATATACGCTTTTCCTTCGTTTGATATCAAATAACTGAGTTGCATATAAAATCATTATAAAACTAGACTACAAAGTCCATAAATTAACAACTCAGCTCAATTGTAACATCAATAATGATGAGCAGCTCTGACAACAGCATAATGATCACAGTGATGAGCAATAGCAGAGCAGGTAAGCCTGTGGGGCAATATGTGTAGGACATGAATCTGTGCTGGTAGTTATTGACTGGATGTGATTGTCCCATGCTGCAGTCTTTCACTGATCTATATCCAGCTCTCCCAGTATTAAAGTACGTCTTCTTGATGACACAACACGTAGCCCACTGCCCCGGGGCAGAAGGAAACACCACTAATAACTTCAACGTGAGGCAGAAAGACGGACACATCTATGTGCACAACGAAAAGCATGATTGCTAAAAGCTTTGCGTCATAACAGCTTTGAAACCCAAATGAAAATGAAATGAAAAGTCAACTGAAAAGTAAGTGTGTGTGTGTGTGTGTGTGTGTGTGTGTGTGTGTGAGAGAGAGAGAGAGAGAGAGAGAAAGAGAGAGAGAGAGAAGGAGTATCAGTGTGTTGGAAGATAGCGGGAGAGGGGGAAGCGGGGTGTACAGGATATCACTCTCTGATCTCAATCTCCCTCTTTATCACTCCACAATCTTTATCTCATCCCCAGAAGATCTCTTTAGATCTGTTTAAAATTGGAAACATGGAAGTCAGTCTTTGACCAGAACTTAAGTAGACCCCCAGGATTCTCCTTCTTCTACTCTTCAGCCTACTTGGTATCCCCATGAGAGCAAAGAACTAGACACCCATTAAAAAGACCCTGGACGACTATTTGCCAGTCTCCGATACCCCTTTAAGAGCAGAGGATAGTGCTTTAAATGGGCCCTTTCCTGGCTGATTGCATGTCATCTCTAGAGCAGATTAGACAGCAGGCAGCAGGGTCTGTGGTGGAGCAGCATGCTCCCTTCTGCCACAGGAGAGACGACTGAGAGGAGTCATCCATCACTGCCTTTGTGAGGCCCTTCCACAAGGGGACCAGCGGCTAATGACTGCCTTGCTAGGGCTGGGGATGAGGTATATCTGGGGCTTCTCCTAGGGTACAGAGAGAGATTTGGGGGTCTGGACTTGATTTAGAGTCCGGGGTTAGAGCTGTGGCTAAGCGCAAGGCACTTTGAAATAGAGGGGACGTGAAGCAAATCTTTGACAAGGCTGGTGTGAACTGATACGATATTTAGTCAAGTTGTAGTGACTGTTACTTAGCTGCACACTGGAGGGTAAAGCAGAGAGCTGCTCAGGCTGGATTGTGTTCTGTTCCATTCCTCCACTGTGCGGGGCCAAGGAGGGGGAAGGGAAACAGGAGATTTATGTCCTTCTGTGACACACGCTGCTCTAGGTCTCATGTTAATGGAAAATGAGATGTTTAAAAGTCTGGGGGAGAAATACAGCTCTCTTTAAATCCTCCGCTTGTCAGCCTACGTAACAGCATTATAAGTACAGTCCAGCATGTTAATGCCATTAATGACAGTAATATGTCACTTTTTCAGCAGAGTTTTATCCTTCTTTTGCTCTGTGTTCCAATGCTGTCTTCAAATGTTTTGTATACAGCTTACATAAAGCTGTGTGAATGGCAATGTTAGGTTGCAGGCTACATTTAGATTAGTGAATTTGATGTGGTGCTAACAAGCCCATGAAGTGAGAGAGAAAGTGTTTGTATGACTGTGGACTGATTAGTATTCAAACAGCAAATTCATACACAATGGACGCCCAGTATATCACCATGTCTTCCCACTCTCCGCCTATATACTGAAAGGTCTGCCAATGAAATGGATTCACAATGCTTCACCTAAGGTCTGTGGGAAAATGACTTGGGTCATAATCTTGTAATCTTTTCCAAACAAGGAAGGTCCATTCCATACTTTCCAGCCATCACAGCCACCCTTTGTCTATCCAATCTGACATTCCCATAATGCCCACATGCTTCAGATGCCTCCCTCTTCCTTGTTTCTTCAATTCTGTGTCTGTTTACTTTCTAAAGGCCTTTTTCTGCCCTCTTTTCTCAGCCTTGCTGCCCACATCCCTGTAGGAGAGGAATGGAGATCGGAGTAGCTGCTGGAGTCCCGAATGACTCTGAGGTTCATGGTATCATATATAGATATATCAGTGGAGCACAATGCCTGCTGTCCAGGATTCCCTGGTCAAACTCATACATTGGCCTCCTCACAAGTTATAACGTGGAAACGGAATCTTTGGAGAGGGTTGTGGTCAAATACACCTTGGTCCGTTTTTTTGGTGTAAACTGTGTGCTTTTTCTGCTTTCTTTATATTCAGTCCATTTGGTGCCAGTCTAACAAGAGAAAAGACACTTGGATGAAAGAAAAGGCATTTGTCAATTTTATATTCACTATAATTTAAATCCCTGCTAGATCCTCTACTCTAATGCATTTGGCAAACACCTCCATTCAACACCTCTCGCCAACGGTTCCTGTTGAGGGCGTAAAATCTAAAAGAAAGAAAACTAATTTGCCATCTTTGCAAAACCTTCTAAAAGCTATAAAAGCACTGATAGCTGTGCAAGTTTAAGAACTATCAATCTACAGTTTGGCCAGCATCCCATACTTTATGCTACCACTTACAGTTTTACCTCAGTGTACAATATAACATTTGTGTGAGCGATCATGCTTAATGTAATTGGATCTTTTAAGTCTCAGTCCACTCATCTATGTGTATTGTTATCAAAATGCAGATCAAACACAATGCAGCTTACATGAAAGTATAGTGAAAGTATAAGTATTTTTCTATTGAACCATGAAAGACGTCATCTTTAACGGCTAACCCTTACATCACCACCAAACTTGCAGGATACTGCCCAGAGATTTTTATCGCCGGACATCCCAGCTTACCACCCCAACCCCAACTCACCCTCATCAACCAACCAGCCCCTAAAACAACAATAGGGGAGATAAAAACAACCCTGTGTAAACCACAGCAGCCTCTCTTCCTCCTGAGCACAAAACCCATGGCCGCAGCTTTCCATGTCAGAGATTGCACTAGGATCTCATCCAGGAAAGGATGAGTATTCTCTTAGCTAATCCCAGTTCTGTGGTCTTAGTGGGATGAGCCTGACTCTGTGGCAGAGAAGCACCATGAGGTTGTCACAAAAAGAAGAGCTGAAATGAGCAGCAACTGAAATGACAATGTGAAATGTCAATTCATTTAGATTGACCATTTTCATATCTTGGTAGACTACACACGTTTTGCACACTATTTTGTGCACAGAACCTTTTTTTTAGTTATTTGATCCATGAAGTGGAACACAGTGGAATAATGTTCTTCAGATGGCATTTAGTAAGTGATTTGTAACATTATAGCCTACAGATTATGCTGTTTGTACACCACACAAGGCCTCCCTATTAAATCTCATCAAACATAACAGCCCATATCATGTCTTTTCTGCCTGGCACTCCTTAGAGATACACTCTTCTTCCCCTATCTGGTCTGGACCAGGCCCAAAATCCTCTGGCAAACCCAAATTTGTGTAACAAGATCTGGACCTTGAGACGCACGCCTGCCACAACAAATTGCCCTCATGTAGAGAGGGAGAAAAGAAGGGAGGTAGGGGGAGGGCTGGGAGGCTAGTGAAGATGTAAGTGAGCAGAGGGAGGTAATCTTAGAGCCTCCATGGCCTGGAGGGGCCCTGCCCCCTGATGCTCAGCAATTGGCGCAGGCCCAAATCTCAGCCTTGTGAAGACAAACATCATGTCTTCTTCAATTAGACACACTCTTCTCTGGAAAAGCAGAGCATGGTGGGACACGGAGCAGGCTCTCCGTGAGACAGACAAGGTCTTTCCTTGATTTTGATTGAATGCATTATCTCTTATCCGAGTGAATCTGAATTAAACCTTTGGAGAAATTTTCTCCAAGTTTGGAAATGAATAGACTTTATGATTTAACGGTCTAGCATCTGTGGATAGTGAAACTCCCTCTACATAAGGTTATTTATTTTTAACATTTGTTCCATTTATCTAATCTTTGGGGATGCACTGGGGCTACTGTGTCCAGACCGCTTTGGATGAATATTGTTTCCTGTCCAGGTGTGAGTGGAAGAGTGGTGTTTATGATTGGCATGTTTAGGACACCTCAGGGCAAAATGAAAATTTTGAGCTTAATTTGGAAGCAAACATTTTCTGCCAAGTCATGAATTTCCAAACTGACTGTTCTCTTCAACTTCTCACATGACTACCTTTTCTGTGCAGTATTTCTTTCTTCCCTGTTTTCCTGTTTCTGCCTGGCAGCAGGTGTAGGTGTGAGATGTATGTGTCCCAGTGGTATGTAGCACGGCTGGTTGCAAATTTAATGCATATCCCTGTAAATCAGGGCTTTCTCTTGTCTAGGGTCCAATGCACGTCCACTGCCACCGTATAATGTTTTCATTTCCCTGGCCAGGTTCTCTCTACAATGAAGGTGCAAATGAAATCACTTGTCCATCTGCCAAAAGAATTACAGCTGCACTAAGAACTACTGTGTAAATAGAATTGATTTTTCATATGTCATGGACTCTCTTCTAATTCTGGTCTTGTTTGTGTTTTATTTCAGACATATTTGTTAAATCATTATGTAGTGCTAATTGCCACCAGCTTCCCCTTCCTCTCTATTCAGGAAAAAAAAGAAAAGGGAGAGGGAAACTCTGCCCTGGTTATCAGATCTGGGTGAAAATGGAAACTCCAGTGTTTCCCTCCACAGCCAGCATCGCCAAATGGCTGCAAGACACAAGTCAGAGAGGGCTTCAATCACCTCACAGACAAATACACATAAAGACAGACATCTATCCATCCATCGTTTGGCTTCTCACTATTAGCCCCTCACCCTCTGAAATCGCCAAATCCACCAATGAACCAGGTGCTGAAGGATGTCTGCCACCATCTTTTATATCTTCCATGCCAGTAATACAGAGAAATATGCAACAAGGAAGAACGGTAGAGCAAGAAAGGGAGTTAAGTAGTGCAATTTCTAGCTCCATTGTAGCTTAAAGATCAAGAATCTTGAATCTAGGGTTGCATAGTTGAATAGATTTCCATCCCAATCATTGACTTTGTTATGACAGGAGTAATTTTTGAATGCAGCATTTTTGATGATTGCAAACAACCTAGTTGACGAACTCTCTGATCCTACTCCAATCTGGAACTGATATGGAAGAATGTATGACAAGAGATAGGATGGCAGTAGGGTGAAATTCCATCCCTATTTTTCCTTAAAAAAAGAGGAACTATTGAATACTGGAAAGAACTGTTCAGGTGCTTCTTTGCCCTTAAAAATGGTTGTTCTTGCCACCAGAAGATGGCTTGAGCTCACAGTGTCAGAAGTGTCACACTGACACATTTTTCTGCACTATCACAGCAAACATCTCTGAGGTTTGTCAGATCAACTTGTGCAGGGGAAGTAAATCATCTAACATGACACACTTTACTGCATTCGGTCGAAGACAACTACTGTGTTGAAATGACTAATTGTATGGTAAATCTAATTCTAAATGTAAATATGCATATATATATATATACATATATATATATATATATATATATACCAAGACAAATTCCTTGTATGTGAAAACATATTTGGCAATAAACCTGTTTCTGATTCTGATTCTGATTATATATATACCACAGAACACAACATGGGACTACAGTATATTGTAGCCTTTCACACAATAATGAGAAACAGTAACATGTATCATTATCAAGTATAATGATAGGATGCTTTCTCCCAGCAGCAGCCAGAGGTTCTATTCAGATTACAGAGTGCTATATATAATATAAAAATGAATGAAGGTCAACTGGAAATTTACACCATCTAAAGTATCAAGTTCATTCTTTAGGTTACGGTGAGTTTAACCACAACAAAACCTGGAAGCAATACAGAAGAGGTTCAGAATGACTGTTTAACCTTGTAAGAACCTGTTTGATCACATGACCCACTTCTGCACTTCTTTGCCTATGCTCATGATATCATTCCATTTCATAAGTGAATAACAGGAAGCTGAAAGTATGATAAAGGAAATACGTTTATTTTACTCAACCGTCATCACAATCAACCTGCCACCACCCATCTTCCCTTGACACTTGAACTGCATCTCCTAACCAGCAAAAATTCATCATTTAATACCATATGTAGGAAAATACGTGGAGCCCTAGTTCAATAATAGGCCAAATCTCCTTTCTAAACATTTCTTTGATAGGTGGAGCAGGGAAGGCTTAGGTCCTCCAATCACTAAGTCTAAAAGTGTTGGCGTGAAATCACAATAATTATTATCATTATTGTTATTTAGTATGAACATGCTAGTAGTGCCCCCTGCATAATGTCTCATGTTATTTCCCAGGCATCAGCAAACACAAACACAGATTGCTCAGTCCAAGAGGGAGGCGTTAGCTGGCCCCTGTTTGTACTTTTTTGCTGGCGGACCGTTCCATCTGTGGGCTGGACACCACAACTGGAAAGGAATATCATGTTAATTGTTTTTTCATAGCATTAAGGATATTCAATTACAAATTGTCAAAGGTTCATGTAAACAGCTCAACCTGAGTAAGACATTAACGCAGTATGACAATAGCCATGTTACTCCATGCACATAAATGCAGCCTCTGTTCATTTTTGCCAGTGAGAGTCCACCTGGGCAATGTTCCAGCCAACTGAGACAGTGCAGGCAACCCCGCCCACCCCCTACCAGTCTATGTTCCATAATCTGTTTATTACATCTACACATTTAGAGCTCAGAGGTAACCAGTGTTTTTGGCCTAACCATAAATGTTCTACTTCTTTTGTAATAATCCCGTTTTCAGATTAGATGGATATCATCCATCTCCAGGCCATCGTTCCCACTGTATATTTTCTAAAGCAAAGCCTTCATTGTCTACTTGAATACTGGGTTGTGGGGCAAGTTCTTGCCACCAGCTGCAGAAGGCGAAGAAACATTGGCTCAGTGGATGCAGCAGTTACTGTAAGATTAACCCTTCCCTTTCCCCCTGGAAACTTCATCCTCCTGACTCTTCCTTGTTGAAGAGGTAGGGTTATTAGCTTTATCTCTCCCCTGAGTGCCTCCAGAACACAATGGGTTAACACGGAGACTTCCTGTCTTGGCAGCAATCCCAGACTAGGACATGCCTCTGCACGCAGAGGTGCAGACTGGGAAACATCTGTGTGGCAGCATCGTGACACACACACACACGCGCACGCGTGCATGCACATGCACATACACCACACACACACACACACACACACACATACACACACA
Organism: Gephyroberyx darwinii; assembly: GCA_900660455.1. Taxonomy (NCBI): domain Eukaryota; kingdom Metazoa; phylum Chordata; class Actinopteri; order Trachichthyiformes; family Trachichthyidae; genus Gephyroberyx; species Gephyroberyx darwinii. The sequence continues at coordinate 13,843 of CABFOQ010002646.1, read as the reverse complement.
CACACACACACACACACATTTTAGGAATAGATACTGTACGTGCAAAACACCCCCACAAATCCACTTTCTCGCTTGCCTTTTCTCATATTACAAGTTGCTAAGATAACACTATTCATGTGACTCATCAATTTCTATCTGATGCAAGCATGCTCAACATTGAGTCGTTTCACACTGCAATTTGTCAAGTCATGTGAAACCAGACACTGCAGAAGCTACTCTCTACATGTAAATGCATTATGTGAAATTAAGATGTCATTTATTACAGCCTTGCCGTTGTATTGGAGGAGACACGTTTGACTTAACTCTGTCAGCGTGAGCGTCTGCATCATAACCGCCATGTCCGAGTATATTGAAAAGCATGTGTGTGTTTATTAGGTTCAGAACATATAAAGACTGTTCTGTAACACTTTTCAATGTTTCACTGTGTTTAAAGGTCAAACACATGAACATATTTCTCTGTGGCATGTTTTAACTTTTCAAGCACATGGACAGTATTTGGGGCATAGTGTTTAACACAAGCACTCCAGAACAAAAAGAAACGCATCTCACTTTGTCAGCTCACTTTCCAAATATTCACATTGATAAGAGAATTTATCCAACTGTTTCAACATTAGCAACTTAATTCTCCAACTCTAAACCACTAGTGTACTTGTCTGATTGTACATAGAACCATAGTGTGTGTATGTGTGTGTGTGTAGGTTGGTTTTATAGTGACTCCACTTATATGTGACTTAAATTGAATGGTTACTTCCAGTAAAAAAAAATACTGCTCGTCATCTGGAGGAAAGATTGATTTTTCTCTCCTCTCTCTCTCTCTCTCTCTCTTCCGGGACGCTCATGTGAATGATGTGTTGCGTGGTGTATAACAGGGGCCTTTTGTTTATTTAAGGCCCGCTATGCCAGACGTGCGGTATGCCACACTAGAGGTGCGGTGCCCTGAAGCGGTCAAGTAAATGAAAATCACAACACTTCAAAACAGCAGAGAGAAACAGCTGTCGTACATACGGCTTGCTGGAGTGAAATTGAGAAAATAGAGAGGGGGTTGTTCTCTACAATACAATAGATTTAAGAATTTGAGAATATCATGAAACACTTGAGCTCCTTCATTGTTTGGCCCCTGTGATCCCATGAAATCTCTCCCTTTCTCTCTCACCCTCTCTCTTGCTTGCTATCTCTGTCACTCTTTCTCTCTCTCTCTCCTTACGATTGTCAGAGTTGAGTTGTGCCCACAGGGAGTCTGGTTAGAGTACAGGTGGATTTACTACCCTGACCGTGCCACTCGACCCGCTCATCTCCTGCTACAGGTGTGTTGTCTACTCTGGCTGTCTGAGGGAGTCAGTTCTTTCTTTGTTCTCTTCCCCCATTATTTTGTTACTCTTCCAGGAAAGGTGTGCCTTGCATTGCCAGTAAAGCACCGTGTACAGATGTCACACCCCCATTCTTCTACCCAGCTCATGCCTCTCACTGAACTGAGGTTATGGGTGTCCTGAGCTGTTTATAATCTTTCTTCTACATATCACTCACAACCAGACTGCTTGTGCATGATAGATAGATAGATAAACAAACAAGCAAACAAGCAAATAAACAAAGGCGTAAGATCAGCAGAAGCAAACAAGATACAGCACACATGTCTCAAGCCACACACAAACTTTATCAAAACAGCTAGTTGGTCACAAACAAGGTTAGGTTCTTGTGATGATAAGAAGTGATTTAACTTTATTTGGAAATGCATCACACCACTCCTCTTTGTTGTAAAATGGATTCTTCAAAGAGTTGCATAGTTTGGCAACATAAATAAATAAGTCATGTTTGGCAGATTAGACATGGGGGAATCCATTTAGGGTGATAAGTGATACTTGCACAATCCCAAGGATACAAATGGGGGGGATTCCAGGACCCTACCTCAGATAACAGACAGCCAGTGACAAAACAGACTGAGGAGATACTGCACAAGGCAGTTACAAGAACAGAATGTGCACTTTGCTCTCCGGAGAAGGCCAGTTGAGTTCAATGGATAGTGTCCATTGCACACAGTTAACTGACCAGGATGATGACGATAACGTGATACTTCATTGATCCCCGTAAAGAAATTCTCTTTTTGTTTGACCTAGCTATTGCACAGCCCCCCTGGAGCTGGAAGGGATTCACTGTCTTCCTCAAGGACACTTCAGGAGGGCAGATGGTTACCAACTTTGATGCCTAACCACAAGACCACCCTGCCTCACCTGCCCCACGTTTGATTGTTTCACACAGTACTAACAGCACAGGAAATACTGTTATGTTTGGTGGGGGCAAAGTGTCTGTCACTTGCTGGCTGTCAAGGTAAAAGAGAACAGTGGGGTTCCCCGACACCACAGGATGTGTTATATATGTGAAAATGCGGCATCACATCCTGCTTTCCTCTCACTGCTATACCACATACACACACACACACACACACACACACACACCAGTGGAGTCAAAGTGAGCTAGGCTTTGGTTTCAGAAGTCCCAGAGCGAGCTGTTTTTCATTCCAGATGAGATGCTCCATCCTGGGCATCTCTTCCCCAGCAGCCCCCTCCTCCCATCAGCACTAGTCCATATATCCTCCCCTCGACATTTATAGGATCACCACAATATATGAACGGATGGACTGTTGTATGGCTGCAGCAGAAACACGTTCTCTCTCTCTCTCTCTCTCTCTCTCTCTCTCTCTCCATCTCTCTCACACAACTGCATGCATATGATGAGGAGAGCTGTAAATGATCTCAGGCCAGCAGCAGGATATGTGGTTGTTGATTGACTCCTGCTTATAACATTGGCTGATCTCATTTTGAAATTATACTTATTGATAGAATATATGTATTCATTGCTACAGTACATGGTATTATGGTTTACATTATCCTATCTTCTATGACGCCCCAAAAGCCTTAAAAATCACCTGCTGTCATAGTTTTGACAGTCAGGAGTCAGATGAAGATGTTCATTGTAACAGAATGGGCAGACCAGGGGTTGGCAGAACAGCTGAGCTACAGTCTACAAGATGAAAAATGGTCTCATAATATCAACGGGTGTCTCCTGAATCTCCTCGCAGTACAAAGAATGGAAAATAATGGAAACAGTGAAGCATCCTCCATTTATTTGGTTTTCTATGCTTTTTGCTCAGTATTGGCTAAAATATGTCTACTTCTTCATGTGCTATTTTGGTTTTTGTTGCCAACAGACCAGCCACAGTAGCTGCTGTCCACCCTTGGAGCAGCCGTAGTAGCGGTTTGTGAATTGGAGCGTATGCAGTACCACATGTGAGGCTGAAGAGCAGAGGATGATTTTAATAAAACCTAGAATTTTTGTAATTTATCATGCAGAGAGCTATGTGAGCATCACTAGTAGATGTGAAAATACTGAGCTTCTGAATGTCAACTTGTCAATTCCCACTCAGCATAGAAAAAAGGAACAGGACTGAATGTTTTGGTGCTCTTTCAGGCTGGGCTGCAGTAACTGTGCACTGAGGCTCGGTAATTGGAGGTAACACACCAATCCCTGCCCCAGTGTTGAAAACTACAGGTAACCTGCTCCTCAGGAGACTACTTGGATTGCTGCTAATGTCAAATCATCATGTCGCTATCTAACTGAAATGCACTTCCAACCGCCCACCCCTTCACTCCCCGTCCAGCCACCTTCACCCATACATGTTGTCAGTAATGGCCACTAAATGTGATGTTATGGTTGACAAATAACCTTTACCCCCTAGCCCCTCCATTAAAATCCTGCAATCTCAGGCAGAGCCTTGTCAGACACACTTGCACATACACACACACATACACAACGTGCACATATGCACACACAGAGGAGCTGCAAGGAGTTTTTGGCTGAAAGTAATACATACGTACACACACACGCACACACCCTGCGTGCACAAGCCTAATATAAGAATATAGATGGACCTGTAAAGAAAGCGGACTGGCAGCAATTATGAAAGATTTGGCTGTAGGCTGTTATCGGAAAGATTTTGACAAATGCCAAGCATGAAAAATGTACAAGATGTTTTCTTGTTGCTGCTGGTGAGCGGTGTGGTGCATCTGTATGTGATATGGATGATGATTGTTAGTGAATTAGACTTCAACAGAGTCATTGATTAATGGCCATTGTGTCCGTTGGCTGTGTACTTCCCAACATACACACACATATTTGTAGTTACACACACACACACACACACACACACACAGACACACACAAACAGAGTATACAGAATGCAAGACAGGTCAGAGATAACAACCAATTTATATCATTATATCATGTTGCCTGTAGTAGAATTCAACCTGCTTACTCAACCCCGCAACCCCCCAACACACTGCACACACACACTCACGCGTGCACACTCACGCGTGCACACACAAACAGACTGCTGTTTGTTGATTACAGCTCAGCTTTCAACACTATTGGTCCTGGAAGCTCATCGTCAGGCTCAAGGACATACTGAGCCCCTCCCTCTGCAACTGGGTGCTAGACTTCCTGTTGGGCAGACCCCAGGTGGTGAGAGTGGGCAACCTCACTTCCTCCACACTCATTCTGAACACCGGCACCCCTCAGGGCTGCGTCCTCAGCCCCCTCCTGTACTCCCTGTTCACGCATGACTGCGTCGCCACGTTCAGCTCCAACGCCATCATAGAGTTTGCTGACGACACCACCATCCTGGGCCTCATCACAGACGGCGATGAGACGGCCTACAGGGCAGAGGTCAGTGTGGTGCCAGGACAGCAACCTCTCTCTTAACGTCAGCAAGACTACATCCTTTACACTACATCCTTACAAACTTCTACACATGCACCATTGAGAGCATTCTGTCTGGCTGCATCACATCATGGTACGGCAGCAGCAGCTCCCAGGACCGCAAGGCCCTACAAAGGCTGGTGAACACTGCCCAGACCATCACTGGCAGTGTGCTGCCTACCCTGGACAATATTCACCTCACGATGCCTAAGAAAGGCTCAAAAAATCATCAAAGACCCCAGCCACCCAGCTAACACACTCTTCACCCTGCTACTGTCTGGTAGATGCTACAGGAGCAGACAGTCACGCACTTCCAGACTGAAGGACAGCTTCTACTTACAGACCAGCAGGCTACTGAACTGTTGACCCACAACCTCTCACCCTGACCCTACTGCTGTCACCCAACTGACTCTGTCACCTCAAACCCATGTCACTTTACGGCCAATGCACATGCACTTTTATACCTGTACACCTGTAGATATATATATATATATATATCTCACACTATTGGTCCTGGAAGCTCATCGTCAGGCTCAAGGACCTACTGAGCCCCTAAGATTATTTACAACTGTTGTCAATCCTGCTGCTTTTTCATATTAATACATTTTTTTATTGCTATTTCTATTTTAGTTTATCCGCCCTTAATTGTCTTATTGTTATTTTGTTTATGTTTTATATATAGATGTGTGATTTAATGTATACCTACCCAGTTGAAACGTGCCCAAACATTTCATTGTCCAGTATGACTGTAAGTGATACTGTACATATACGACAATAAAAGAGCTTGAACTTGAACTACCCCAGAATAGCAAAAGCAGAGCTTAGTTTGAGGGACGTGGTGAGGGATGTCATTTCAGTAAAAATACACATGGCGTCATATAAGCTTCTTACAATATAATTAACACGTTCTGGAATAGAACGCAATGACACGGCACATTCTAGAATGTTCCCTCCACAACAAAGCAGCCGCGGCCTGATAGCGTGCCATTTGATAGATAGGCTTAATAGAATCAATAATACGGTGCAGAACGCTGACATAGACTGTTATTTTGGAATAGAAAGTCAAGGAATTTCTGTGATCACTGCTGAACTCTGTTGTCAGGAAAATAGTCCAATCTTAATAAGAGCTTTTATGAGAACTGTGTGCCTGCAGGCTATAAACACTATATGTTTATATGAGGTCAGGGCAATGGTATTGCACTCTTATATTACATGACTCCTAGACTGGGGTGGGGGGTGGTTGATATGTCTTGATACATGAACACCTTTTTCTTTCTTCATTCTCTTGTATCTTATTCTCCATATACATTATAGAGCTAGATCCACTGAAAGGCAGTTTCCTGGGCATTGGTCAGGCATGGTCCTGGATTAAAGAGATTTTTCAATGTGGATTTCCAATGAATTGGTCTTGCACGATAACATTCATAGAACAGATATTATATAATGTTTGGCTCTCGGTGTAACTGACCCCTAGAGGAATGGACACCTCATCATACTGTATATGTGCTCTTGCAGTTTCAGTATTTAGACTGGACCCATAGAGAGGAAAAGGGTATCAAGTCTAATATTACTTTATGAGATTTTGTGTAATTGTGTGTGTGTGTTCGCGTGTGTGTGTGCGTGCACGTGTGTGTGTGTGCGGGTAGCCTGGGTAGCTGCAGGTAAACCTCAGGGGCCATATGCATAGCTGAAAAGCCGTTGTAAGCTGAAAGAAAAGTTTCCCTAAATGCTTTTAAAATGCTTATCTAGGAGTTTCACTTAAGAAAATGATTCACTAAGGTGCTCAGAGTATCTGGTAAAGGAACAGGGGACTTCTCAGCTGAGATATTGGGTGGGGTTGACCTCAATACTAGAGACGCCAAGGTATCTAAAGAGCACGCTTGGTGAGCTCTAACAATGTTTCTTTAATCATTTTGAATCAACACATAGCTAAATATCACAAACTTGCTGAAAGAAATGCAGAGAAGCTGAATTAACTTCCCACAAACCATAGCAATATATACATATTGTTTTGCTCTCAAATGCCATTTAAAAGATTTTCTCAGATACTGTATATTAAACCTAAATCCAATTAGGCTGAAAAGTGATTGCGATTTTCACAGTGGCAGAAATGTAATAACAATGTCCAAAATTGACTTATATGCTCATTTATCTTGTCAACCCCAAAGTTGCCTGTCTATTATTTATTGAGAAGGCAATTGGTAATGTGTTGCGCACACACACACACACACACACACACACACACACACACACACACACACACCCTTCACTCTCTTTCTGAGCCCTGCTTCTGCTCAAGTGCAGCGATGTAGAGCTGATCCACACATATATATTCAGAGAGTGATGTGAGACAGACTATACTCTACCGCGACTATACTTGCAGCAGACAAATATTGGGCTACCAACACTAAAATTAGACTAATAGAAATTTCAAGCAGCAGAGAAATCTAATTGTGCTCATCGCCTTTGGAGGAGACGAGTAAGGCCGGGGAACGGTGACAATCTATCCCTGTCCTCTGAAAAAAGGAGCTTTTGGACAGCCAGCATGGGCATTAGCCTGAGGCCCTACACCAAGAAACAGAAGGAACAGCTGTCCTTGACACATACAGTGCACACAAATATCCTTACAGGCACAAAGATATGTGCATGCACACGTACATGCAGTGCACAGACACACACACTAAGCCTGTCTGTTGTTGCCTGCAGGCACATTTTGCATTGAAAGAAGCTCTTCCACAGGCCAGGCGCAGGAGATGTCTTCAAAGCAGGCACACGGTATGGTATCCACTCACATCTCCCAAACTACAGGATAGGTGGATAAGACCTCATGTGAATGTCTGCTTGTGTCTGATTGCAACCATTCAGTCGTGTTATATTACTGTAAGAAAGCCGTACATCCCTTTAATTATCTTTTGTGACATAGTTCATTTCTTAGACATGAACTCTTTCTCTCTCTCTCTCTCTCTACTTGTCTCTCTATTTATATGTCATATATGTCTCTATTTATGAGATCCTGCAGGACTTGTTAACATTGGCTCGGAATGGAAACCACTTAAATCATGAGAATCTGAGAAAGGGTAAATCAATCTCACACACACACACACACACACACAAACGAAGTATATATAGGGTATATAGGGTCTTAAAGGAAGTGTTATGGGCTGGTTGAGTTATGGGAGCCATTAGGGTTCCTTTGACATGAAGCGTTTCAATTGGTTTTCATTATTTTCACTGAAACCATACGTTCTTTTGCATTCCTGCCAACGCTCACACTTCACACATCACACTATCCACAGCCTACCTGTTACTGACCCTATAAAAAATGTATGAACAATATAAATCAGCCTGTAGTGGTGGGGGTCAGTTTGTGAATGTGTTTGTGTGAGAAAGGAAGAAATAAGGAGGGAGAAGGGGAAACAAAAGAGAAGAGAGAGGAAGGGAAACTAAAACAGACCATTTGCCCGTAATAGCAAGACAACAACACATTAGATGTGCTTATACCAAACACGCAGATCCGCTCAAAGCGGAGGAAGTTACTAGTTACTAGACCATTTGGGAATCGCTGTATTGGTTGTTGTTTCTCCCAAAGGTTGTTGTGCTGCTCCATTAGGATTTCTGCCCACGGGAGTCGGAGAGGTCTATAACGCAATTTCATGTAGCTAGACAGATGTCCGTAATCTTTCACTAGTGGTACATCTCCTGTGCACAAATACACTTCGAGACTTTGTTAAAGACAAGTATACCGAAATCTCCAACGTAATGAAATCAAAGATGGCTGACACTCAGAGCTTCGATGGACTGCAACAATTTAGTGGGAATACACCTTTAGTAGTAGTAATGTAATACAATATTTCTTAATTGAAATAATCAAAAGTGATATTGTGATATTGATGATTTTCCTACCTTGTCCATCACCATAGTGAAATATTACGAACATCTGTTTGGATTCATTCATCAAGATTCATCAAGTCATTTTTCCGTTGCAGACCTCTCTGACTTCCGTAGGCGGAAATCTCAGTGGAGAAGCACAAGCACCCTCTGGGAGAGAGAAGAACCGATTCCCAAAGGGTGCTGTATCTATGGGGCGCCAAAGGTTTCCCTTTGAATTTCGTCCACAACATTCCATTTTCTTTAGTTTATTACTTTCACGGGCATTTTGGCATCAACAGTAAATGTGTCTTGACTCCCAGATATATGGAATGTGTGTACATGTGGATTTTCACCATGTTACAGAAATCATTCAACTCGCTTGGCCTCAAACTGAGAGCAGCCTCTGTTTACAGTTGCCATGGTGACGAGAGTAACCTTGTAAAGACAAAGATAAAGATACAATCAGTTACAATGTAACTATGGGAGATGGTTTCAATACATTTTGGGAATAGAACTGAAGCTCTGTATACTTCTGCAGATACTTTAAGAAGAGTTGTATAATCCAGTCACAAATAAACGGATGTTATCGTGTTACAATGTTGTTTTGTCATTAAAGAGGCTGAAGACAACTTATTTATCTACCTTTCTGAATGAACCTCTCACTTTAACAATGTCACCCTGAGTTTTCCTGACTATCTCGGGTGTTACACAGGCACTCCTCCCCCCTCCTCTTCTGTTTCCCCACAGCGCACATTTAAATGCATTGCGTATGCTTTTAAACCTTTTAAATACCAGCATTTTGGAGTAATTATCTCTTAACATTAGAAAGGTTATGGGCTGACTTCACTGGACGTTGAGATTTTAAATTAAAATTTATCAACCACTGGAAGCGCCATGCCCTCAGGAGACGAGAGACAAGACAGCGCATAGACGTTTTTTTTCCCCATTTCCAAGAAATCCAGCAGTACATTCACGACGACTGAGGAAAGCTGTCCTGTTTTTTAAACACTTTACACTTGGTTGCAGTTTAGGATTCAACTGCCTCGTTCTTTTTGGTGTTTTGCTTACTCAAACGCTTTTCGGCGAAGTACAATAAATATGGATATATTGTTAAATGCGGTTGTTGTTTCTATTCCAAAGATAAAGCTTTACAGCATGGTGTTGGGTTATTAGATTGCTATGGATGTCAACATCAGCTGTGTGGTCTAAAAGCGACTCCCTAACTAAAAGAAATGATGACTTTTATGAATGGCAGGCTATGCAACTCCATGTGACAGCACTGTTGTTGTTGCATAGTGTTCCATGATCTCAAAGCTCGTCTTCAAATTCAAGTTTAATAAGGTAGTCAGTGATTTTTGTGCTGTTCACAGAGTGTGCCAAGCTTTCTGCAACACCTACCATGTGGCATCAACTGGTTGAGAAATTCACTTAGGCTGTGAAAGCATATGGAAACCTTTTAAGTCCACACAATGGAAACAAGGTGTTTTTTGGATTTCGTCTGACGAAATTCACGGGGTAACGTTTTAGCGCCCCGTATGTATCAGGGCTGAGGAAGTAACACGAGTAAGAGGAAGTTATGTACAGCTCCTCCAGATAAGTGATTAGTAGAGTAGCAAATGAGGCCTCATTCATTCACACACACACACACACACACACACACACACACACACACACATACACACACACAGTCCCTTTGAACATCATCCAAGATGGTGGGTCAGGCGTCCAAACAGGACAGGAAATGGAGCTGGTCCATCTAGAAAACAGAATCAACAAACTCTTGTCTGCGTGGAGACGTGGAGGAAGACGGACGTGGACGGAAAATAACGAGAAAGAGAGCGCAGGGGCGAGGACAATGAGAAAAATAACAGCTGAGAAGACGATGTCTGTCAAGCCTTTCTAGTACTGTTGCAGAGATTCTGTGTTGAGGGTTGACAGTATATTTTACAGCTTGTGTGTGTGTGTGTGTGTGTATGTGTCACTGTAAGTGTTTGGGTACTTTTACTTGTGTGTCTGTATGTGTCTGTCTGCTGAATAGGCTTCTTGTCATTGACCTAAAAACAGTGTGAGAGCCTGCCAGTGTCGCTTAAATCCTCTTTTCTTCTCCGTTCCCCCGGTCTCCGTCTTCTAGCCTGCGCGCACGTATATATGTGTGTGAGAGTTTTTGAGTGTGTGTGTGTGCACATGCGTCAGTTGCTGTCTCTATTTAAACATCATACAGACTCACAAATGGCGTTCCTGACAACAAAGATGAGAGTGTACTGTTCACAAAGACTCTCTCTCTCCCACTCTCTTCCTCCAGTCCCTCCTTTATGCTGTGAGGTACCCATGGGATATCATTAGTGCTATTACGCTACTGAGATAAATCAGCACATACACGTTTCTATCTGTACGTGTGTGTGTGTGTGTGTGTCTCAACAGCATGATGAAGGTGGTGTGATGCTGCATGGCCAAATCTACCCTGAAGGTTTAAACATAATTACAGAGTAAGAAAAATTATAGCCACTGCCTTCAAGTGTTCTCTTGCACCCTACATCTCATTCCTTTTCTGCTGCATCTGCTCTATGTGTGTGTGTGTGTGTGCGTTATCAACCTCATGAAGGCAAAGTGATGTTACATCACTAAATCTACCCTTAAAGGTTAGGGTTAAGCATAATTCTGGCTGCTGCTTTCATGTTTTCTCTCACATCGGCTGGTCTTGACTGCCACTGCTGGCCTTTCGTTCCGTATCAAAAGGATACTTCGGTCCTCTGGGGCTGCAGGCCGAGACACACATTGACAAAGATTGACACACACACACACACACACACACACACACACACACACACAGGCACACTGATGGATCTGTAAGAGAGGAAACATTCATTTGGATAAAAGGGAGTGTCACGATATGTCACTTCTC